>JAPMOQ010056865.1:2586977-2650354 GCA_026543055.1 Argiope trifasciata | reverse complement strand
ATAACGATAACAGAGGCTTAACTGACTGTCTCTCCAAGCACTCGCCAAAGGGCGGCGTGTAATGAGTGCATCATAGTGTAGGGGGAAAAAGAGAGTGCTACACAAATAAGTACTTTAAACGAAAGCCACTTAACTTTTATTTTAAAATGTTCTCTTATTTCCTGATCCATTTCCACTTTTTTGTATAAAACTAAGACTACAAAAGCCATGCAAAAATGCTTAAATCAGCGGTTCTCATCCATCAAAGGAAGGGATATAAATTTTTATATCCAAGCAAATTCTTTTAAAATATTCTTATAATTCCCTTCCTAAATCGACACGTGTAAAGAAATTCCGATTAGAATCTCATAATATTTAATCATGGGGATAAATATTTCGTTCGCTCTTGTGTTGTGATGTAGACTGACATACGTCGTTGCTTCATGTATAGAAATTATACCCCCGGTATGGAATAAAGCGAATTTTTTAAATTATAAAAGTGTTTTCTCTCTTCGGTCAAGAAACTGTTCAAAAATATATGTTTAACGCACTTGAATAAGAATATATACTAAAATATTGTATTGCACGATTAGTAAAGCTTACATCGAGAAATTATCAATAAGTATCTCAACGGATGAAAAGAGAGAGAGAGAAATTTTAAAAGCTTTTATAAATTTAAAATTAAAATCCTCACTTAAAAGAATAACTTGGTATATAATTGAGTTTTTAATGATAAGTTTTCAGTAATATGAGAGAGATGAAAAAATTAGACGACGAGAAAAGTATAAATCCACAAACTTCGTAGGAAAGATTTTAAAGCAGCGAATTAATAAGGAATTTTTACAATTTAACAATATAAGTATAACAATATTGCAAATGGAGGAGTTTGCACCCTTTTAATTAAAAAATTTGCAAAAATGTGAAAATTAAAACAAAAAAGTCTCTCACATTTTAAAATGGGGATTACGAATAATTTGCAGAAGAAAGTAATACAATAAAAACAAGAAGATTTATTGCAAAAATATTGCTAAAGATCAATTCTACTATGAAAAGGAAGAAAAAGTAAAATCAAAGTAAAATAAAAAATGAGAAAAGAATAATAAGAATATAATTACTGTTTTAAACACTAAATAAGCTTTTAAGAAAATTGTTCAATAAGTGTAGATAATTGTAATAATAATAAATGAAATTAAGAATTTATAAAGTTAAATTATACTTACTGCCACAGACTGATAGCACTATAAGAACATACAAAAGTTGCAGACGCTGCATTTTTCTGTAGAGTTGTTCCAATAAAGCATCTACAACAGGAATGTTCTGAAAGATCAAAAGCTAAAGCTTTATGTCTAAAATTATCGGTCACGCGGTTTAAGAAATGATTATCTTAATTCAACTTGATCAGTGGTCTCGTGATAGCCTTTAGTTTGATAAGAAGACCGCGCTGATCTTCGCTGCAAAATAAACTCGTTTTTGTTGTCTAGGCAACGTTATAGAAAACACGGTTAGAAGTATCAATGTAGAAAAAGATCAGGCATTTTTTTTTTTTTTTTTTTTTTTTTTTTTTGTAAAAAATTCTATACAAAGTACAGAAAATAAAAACTAACTTGAATAATTAAGAAAAATAATTTTCTGATCATAAATTAGTAGCCTCTTTATATGTTTTGATGAAAAGTATATTTTAACAACTTAAACAATACTCTGGACTTTTTCCGTGAATAATTGCTATTATTCCAAATTATTTTAAGCTATTCCAATTTAACTAAATTTCACATTGTTTCTGAAATACTGAATTCTTGTTTTTTTTCCTTCAGTGTTTATATAAAAAAAATATCATGGCGAGGATTTACGTAATCAAAGATCGACTACTAGGGCAAAATAGATTGCAATTATCAAAATAGAAATTATACGATTTAATAAATACAGTTTTGTTTAATTTTATAAAGAAGCTATTTTAAATTGATTTAAAATCATTTTGCAATTTATCTACACATTTTTCCGCATTTTGTTGCATTCTGCAATTTTCTAAGAAAGCATACTCGGAAGTGGCAACGAACAGTTAATGGCGGTTAGTAAGTGCCACGTCAGTTGTAAGCCAAACGA
This sequence comes from Argiope trifasciata, assembly GCA_026543055.1. Lineage (NCBI taxonomy): Eukaryota > Metazoa > Arthropoda > Arachnida > Araneae > Araneidae > Argiope > Argiope trifasciata. The sequence continues at coordinate 2,648,275 of JAPMOQ010056865.1, read as the reverse complement.
ATGAATATATAATTTGCACAATTAATTTGAAAGAATTTCGAAATTTTACTAATTTGTATCTTTGATTAAGAATCATTCTCGTATATATCAGTATCGTCATTTAGTGTTTGCCCGTAGCTACTACTGACATTAAGGTGGGTAGCAGCGTAGTCGGGCTCACAAAGGATTCTACTGTTTTCTTATTTTTATTTTTATGCACGAAATTAAATGAGTACAATAAAATATATTGTTTATGTTTACCTTTTATGTTAGTTTATTTGTGTCTTGATGTAGTATCATTGTTATTTCAACTTAAAAATACAATTATCTGGTTTTAGGCCATGTGGTTACTTTTGTGAAAGAAAATTAGTTATGATATTTCATAATTGATAATCTGTATTATTTTGTAATACATGAACATTCATTCTAGAAATTCATAAAGCGAGAACAAATAAATTGAACTATGTAAATTATTTTTACAATTTCCTGCCATATGGCCTACCTATTTACTGTTCAGAAAAATTGTATCAAATAATCAGTTTATGGCTGAGTTATTGCTGAATTCCATCTGATTTTGAGTAATAAAATAAGTTTTACAATGCAGGTAGATTAAATATCTTCAGTATTGGATCTTTTAATGTGCCGTACCATCGTTTCGTCAATCACTATTAACTGAGAGATGCATATTCTAAATTCCACTTAAGAATCTTGCATATACACAAGCAGATTTGGATTATATTTTAATTACTATTACATGCTCTCTTTAGTTAGGCAATTTTCTTTTCACATATTTTATATAATAGTCATTGCAGTTTGATGAAATTAATCTCAGCAATATTGTTCTTCATGAAATGTTTGATATGTTAATTTTTGTTTTTGGGAAATTCTTTTGAGTATGTAGACTTTAGTACTCAACGTTTTTTTCTAAATGTTCTAATTCTTTTCTTTTTCATTTTTTTTCTTTTTTTTTTGTTGGATGAGGCTTTAAACTGCTATAAATGAAAATTGGCTATTATTAGAAGCATAGATTCAATTGCAAATAAACTCTGCTTATAAGCTACACTAATTTTTGTATGTTATTCATGAAGGTTTTGTTTGGATTTTCCTTAATATTGCAGTATATATTTATTGTTATTACTATGCTGTAGTCCTACAGCTGGTCCAAGGCTATTTTAAAAGAGCACAAAGTTATAAGGAGATTTTATTTTCTTGCCAAAAAAAAAAAAAAATAAGATTTTTGGCAGAGGTCATTAATGCTTGAAAAGAGACCTTGTTGCTGAAATATATTAAATGTTAATGCACTCCTCTTTTAAGATAAAATAGTGCTTTAAAAAGATATAAACTTAATTATCTTAAATTTATGCCAATCATTATGTTGGTAATGAATGAAAGAAAATACATTACTTAATATCCCTGAAGATTTTATAAATATTGGGAACATGTTTCATAGTAATAATTCGTATTTCTGTTTATTTTGAAACTTTTGAATTATCTTTGCTGTGGATGATTTTTAATTATCAATAGGAGAAAAGGTTTGATATTTGCAAGCAAATTGGTTTCCTAAATGGTGATGGTTCATCTTTTCATGCATGACAAGATTATGATTCATCTTTTCATGCATGATCTTATTAATTCCTATGCTATGATGAAATAATTTTATTGAATAATTTAACTAAATATTTGGTATTTTTCCATTTGCTTGATAGCTGTGTTTGTCACAAATAGATATTGGCATATGTCATCTCTAGTTAATGTGGCACTCACTAAAATGTTAACCATTATTCTGTGATGGTAACCTCATGTTATGAAGTTAGCAAAAGATTGCTGGTTTCACAAGTGAGGTTCTTCTATTTGGTATGCATTTTGAATGCTGTCTAGTTAATGGGAAAATATCAAATATTATTAGATTAAGTTTTTCAAAAATTGATTCAAAGCAACTTAATTTTCTTCTCTCTTAGAAATAATTATACAGCAGAAAAGTGTGAAGAAATAATAGATTTGATTTTTGATCTCAGGCATCAGACTATATTTGAATCAGGCATTGAAACTTTGATTTCTTGGAGCAGCTGTAAAGAATCATTGTGCAACCCAAGTAACAAGAACTGCTGTCTGCCTCAAGTGATATTAGGTAGTAATCTTAGTGACAATTTGGTAAAGGTTCTTTTATAGTATTCATTGCCTTTATTTTGATATCAAGTGTTTTTACTCCACACGTAATTTTCTTTATAGTTGGAAATGGGCATATTCCATTTTTTATGTGACTGGCGTTTTCCAACTATTCTTATTGCCATATTAAAAGGTCTAATCTGTAAATGCCAATTTTTATTAGGAAGACACTTGAAGATAATTCTGGAGATTATAGTATTAAGAATATTATAGTAAACTAAATCAGTTATGCATGTTTTATCAACTGGATTCCTGGTATCCTCCCTCACCCCCTTCTCTGTCATGTATTTAACTGGATAGATTTTGTTAAAAAAAAATGTTAGTGCTTGTTTTTGAAATCTAAAACATAATGTTTGGTATAGTAATTATTTTTGCATTCAAAACCTTGACCTCTCATATTAATTTAAAATTAGTTTATTAAATTTTTTTTGGAACATAATTTGAAATCTTATTGTGGATATTGTTCTAATGGTTTCTTATACAGTAATTTTTATGGGCCTAACTAAAAAATTGATTACCAATGCCAGACTATAATTTTTCAGAGTTGATTACTTGCCAAGTGTGTAATTTGATAATATTCTTAACTTTTGATTTTAAGCCAGTTTTCTGATGTTTGACCAACATTGTCTAAAAATCTGAACCACAATATTTTTTTTTTCCTTTATGTTGCAGTGAGAATCTTTGTTAGATATTTTTGATTTTTAAAAATCCTTTACATCTAGCTTAATTTAAAGCATACTATACATTCCTCATATTGTAAGGCCAAAATACAGGTAACTGTAAAAATGGAATAAAATGCAGATTTTCAAAAATAATTTTCTAGTAAATTAATAATCAAATTAACAATAACGAATAACTTTAATTCTCTTTATAGATAAAGAGGAAGAAAAAAAAAAAAACCTCGTGAGAGGTTTTTTTTTTTTTTTTTTTTTTTGCATTACAGCAAATAAATCTTAGTAAAAACATTTTTAAATGATGCTTTGATTTCAGAATCTGTCTAATGAATCATGTGTACTAGCTAAAAGAAATGTTTGGATGTATATTGATTATTTAGGCTAAACAAAAGAGAAAGTGAACCATTTTATTTGTTTCATATATACAATAAAAATGAAATATAACTCTAGTAATTTTCTTCTTAGTCATAGATGTGCTATTGAGTGATCCTATAAGTAAAATGCTGTATACTGTTTTAAAAGCTCATCTTTAAATAAATTATACTTCCAAAAGTTTTATTGAACTTAAATGTATTTACAACATGCACATTGCTGATCAAAGTACATTTTCCATGTAGAGTCTTTCTTGAACATAGCAATCACTTTTCATTTCTTGAATTGTAGATGAAAATGATTTTATGTGAATTGCATTCCTAATGTCTCTCGAATCAAGACATTTTAAAATGTACTCAAGTTTAAATATATGCTTATTGTTAGAATTATGATTCAAAACAAGCTGTTAAATGTTAATGATTTATTTATTTCTTATTTTTATTAAATCTGGTTAACCTTTTAATATGCTTTTACGAATTAATTTGGGTTTGAAAAAAAAAAAAAATCTGTGCAATGAAAGTAATTATAATTATAGTTGCATGGTAAATAAAAGGGTGGGAGGAGGATCAGTTTTTTTTTAAACGTTATCTTCATTGTTATTATTATTATTATTTGTATTAACAACATAATAATTGGCAAACATGTTATGTTAGTGATGGCTAAAATTTGAATATTTGTAAAATATTCAAATGTAGTGAATTAAAAGTTTGCCAATAGCATGTAGTTAATACCAGTTATTCCAAACATGATAAAAAAATTAAAATATATATTTGGCAATATATTTTTTAATAAAGAATGTTATTAGATGAATATAGCATTAATTATTAAATTATAATTATAAAAATTTGGGGGAAAAAATAGGAGAAAAGATGCATATTAATGTATTGTTATTCTGAAGGATTCAAATAGCAATTTAAAATAGAACTTAGGCATAGGCATTTTTGAATGACTTACAAAATTTTAGTTTCATGGAATATTTTTGACTTTAATGGCTTCCTTTTTCTTTTTATTTTATATTTTTCAATTTGATCTTCTTTGTTTGAAAATTTTAAAAAAAAAAATACAGAGAAAATATCAAACTGAAAACAATATTTTGTCTGACTTTTTAATTTAGAACTTGAATATCCAATGAAAAATAATCTTTTTCATTTTAAGATATGTTTCTATATAAATCTGTGGTCATTGTAACAAAGTTCAAAGGTAAATTTTGTTTATCACATTCTCAAAAATAACTAGAAGTTTACTGAAGAATTTTCTAAAACAAGTTGAATTTAGATAAGATAGCATGAATTTTTTTTTTTTTTTTCAGATAAATTATTTTACTTTTGAGGATAAATATTTCACAGTTGAAAGTGCCATTTAAAAAATATTACATTAAAAAAAAAACTTCTTTTATCAGATTTTTGAATAAATTTGCAAAATTCTTTTCACCAGTGTTTTTTCTGGAGGAGGGATAGAATTTTATAGAATAAATTCTTTTAACGGTTTTGAATAAACTGAATCACAAAACTTTAGTTTGTAAATTTATTTCTTGTAACAAAACAGGTTTTATTCTTAAAAATTGTTTTTATAGTTTACTAAATTCATACCACACTATAAAGTTGGTAGATTTGTATATATGTGTGCATTAACTTCCTATTTTCTCATTATATAAATTGATTTTAAACATATGTAGAAAAAGTAGTTTTAAAGTATTTTTATAGCATAAATACAACTTCTATCAAGTGCAAGAACACAATCTTATGATTATGTTTTTTATATTATATTATTGCAGAATTAAAGTATGTCAACTTTTTTTTTTAATCAGAAAATTGTTTCCAAGTTCTTATTAATAATAAGACACTAAAATCATAATTTTTATTCCTTGAGCTTTTCTTTCCCCTGGATCAGTGTTTGTGTAGTATGAGGTTAAATTCTTGAATTGGATGTGCTATCAAGTAAATTTATCTGCATAAGATGAATCTATCCTTTCCCTTCAAAAAGAGACTTTTAAACATTCTGTTTTGCAATTACTAGAAAAAATATTTATAAATTTGTAAAACCTTATTTGAAACACTAATTAATCTTAATATTTACTTTCTGTGCCAGTTTATATATATTTATAAAACTGTGTTATGTATTTGCAATTATCAACAGGTTGAATTTTATTCAGTTGGTTAACTTAGCCTACATCAAGTGTAAAAATATTTTTATTAATTTTTTGTTATAAGTTTTCAATTTTTGTAACAGTAGGAGTTGCGGAGCGGGATTAAGAAAGAACGAAAAAATTTCCGGCCTTTTTATTATAGTGTGCAGATAGGATTATATTTGAGTTAAGATGCTGCTTTGCTTCATCAAGCACATGCTATCATTGATTCTTAATTACATTTAATACTTTTGTATCTGATATAACCAGCAACATATTCCTTTCCTGCCGATATATATTAAACACTGTCTATTAAGATATGATAAATGGATATTTAACTGTTATTTATCCTAAATTTTCATTATCTACAGTTTTGGATAATTTCATCATCCTTTGCTTGTTTTCTAAAGCAGCATTAAAAACTTAACATTATTATTTTTTTTAAACTGATATCTAGAAATTAAATTTTTATTTTGTTTATAAAATTTCATCTTACATTATTTTTAAAAAAATATTTAAAAATAAAAGATATTTTCTTCTGAAATAATTTTTAAATCATAAACTGATCATTTTATTAACACTCTTTGTTTAAATTTTTCTGCCAAATTAATTTTATTTATAGTAATAGTACTTTTTGAGCAACCTGTTTGTTTAGTTTTAAAAAGAGTAAAGCAGAATACTTTATTTCTAAAAAGTTTACTTGGAAGCATAAAAAAAGTACATTAGAAATTCTTATATTTCAAATAATGGTGAGATATTATATATATTGGTCTAAAAAAATGCATTACATGTTAATAGTGTTATTGTTGCAGAATGTAGAAAATATCGAATCAGTCTTGGGTATGGGTTATATGTAGTTGATGCTGTATCCTCCGACCAAAATGAATTAATTTGTATCTATTAAATACCAGAACTGGTACTTAGTACTGGATACTTTTGACCTTTATCAGTTTGTCTGATAAATTTGTCTATCTAATGCAGTGTATCTGGTACACAGGTTAATACAGTATCACCTTAGGAAGGGTTAATAGAATATCACATAAGGGATTTGTCAGATTCTTTTATTAATATTTTTGTATATAAGTTTGTAGATATCTACCAATTAGAACTTTTTGTAGAATTTATAAACAATTAAATATTCAAAATTTAACACCAAACTTTGTAATTTCTGTTTTCACTGTAAACAATAAGATTGCAGAAATTGCATCATACTTTCTGCATTGTAAGTTGCTTGTTTATTTGAAAGTTAGAAAAGCATTTTAAAAATATTTGTTTGGGCCTTTAGGTTTTTGCAAATCTCACATGCGAATGAATTATATCATACTAAAACTTTGAGAAACAAACTTTGGTTGTTCTCAGAAAAAGTCATTTAAGGATGGTGTAACAATGACAGTTTTATACCTGCAAAGTTACTTAGTTTGTGGATTCTGGTTTGTGGCAACATGCCCTTATTTTGGTTTGATTATATTTTTAAAAAAATGTTTGAATCCTAAATAAATTATGATGCAAAAGAAAGACTCGTTTTTATCATAATTTACATATAATGAGATTTTGATGCTTGAAAAATTTTAGTAGTAATAGAAAATGTAGTAAAAAAAAAAAAAAACATTTGCTTATGGAATGCATTTCTATTTATTTCTAAAGCAGAATTATGCAACAGACTGTAGAGTAACTATGCAACAATATAACTTTTAGTTACATTACAATTTGTTTGTCAATCCTCATTCATAGATTTAAAAATAATAATAATAGTTAATTTTATTCTTAAGTTAAATGATCATCAATATTAATGAACTTAATTTTACCATTTTCAATTTTATTTAAAGTTATGCTGGTTAGAGATTGTTTTAAAATTTTTAAAACAGTAATTGTACTTATATGGCAACGGTTTTATATTTATGTAATTTTGAGTGGTATGAGCATAATCATAAAAGATTATTGGTACATTTTCTACTAATATTTGAGAGCATCACACTTCTAGGAAAAATTGGAGGAATTAGGAACAATTAAAAGCATTCTATTTAGATCAAAATTAAAGAAGACTAAAAATGTAAGCTAAAATTATGAGTAAATTTGTAGTGAATTATTTATTTCTTGAGAATGCTTCATAAATTTCTTTTGATGTTATGCAGTATCATTCAGCATTTAAATTGTTTAAATGTGTCATATTAAACTGTTGAACTATTTAAAGGATCAAGATTAAAACTTTCAAAGTTAAAATGTTTCTTGAGAAATATGAATTATATAAAAGGGCTGCTGCTGAAGATGATGAAGCAAGTGTTCAAATATTTTCAATACAAAATAAATTTACTTACATATTTAGGTTTTTGTACATTGTAAAAAATATCTATTTATTATAATTTATTATATTTAAAGAAATCAGCGAAAGTACTGATATTTATATCCACTAAATGACTGCAATATGAAAAGGAAATCTGCATTTGCAGTACATTCTGAATTAACAAATCAAACATTAAAAAAAAGTAATACACAGAAAGAAATATTTTTGAGCCATATTATACCATTTAAGTAGAAAAACTTATTTAGAGTTATTAAAAAAAAAAAAACTTATTTGTTATTCATAAATCTTTTCCCTTAAGCATTAATGAGAAAATCCAGTCTTAAAAGATTAAAATTTTCCTGATAACAGTTATTTTCCTTTTTAAATTATTTGTAATTTTACTTTATCATTATTTTTACTTCATTGTGATATTTCTTGCTACTTTCTTTTTTTTTTTTTTTTTTTTTTTTTTCCTAATTTAGTATTTGTTGTAGAATTATAATTTTATTTAAATCCAACCGCAAAAGGATAAAACAATACAAGAAAATAGGATCAGTAATGATAAAAGTTTTAAGAAGCCAGAGTATAAATTTGTTAATGACAATGAAAGCAAGGGATTTTTTCATGAGATTCAATATAGTCATTCTAGTATGGTTTTTTAAAATTGATATATGAGTTGTAATGATACAATTTAACTTTTTAATACAAAAAATGGGATTTTTTAATATTATTTTTGTGAAGTAGTTGTAATTCTTTTAAAAATAAACATGTTTCTTTTCTTTCTTTTTTTTTTAAAGAAAAATGTTGGTTTTGTAATTTATCTGTCTATATAGCGTAGAGCATATGTTTAAATGAGATTTGGGTGCAAAGTTTTCATAAAGGAAGGAAAGTTCTATAAATGTGATTTTCTAATCATTTGAATACAACTTTTTTAGCATTTTCTCTAAACTAATTTTATTTATATCTTTATTCTGTTCCCTGTAGACAACACAATCCAATAATTCAATCATATGGACATATATTACTGTTTTATCATTTGCTTATATGCTTGGTATATGATACAAAAAACTTTAAGTCATCCAAATTATATATGTATTTAATGTTCCTGTGCAATTATTTTTTATGGCAGGAATTTTTTAATTGAATTGAAACTATGTTGAAACAGAAATAAAATTGATGTTTTAGACGATCCTCCATTTTAATACTTTTGATTTATCATTTTGAATACTTGTATTTTATTCCTAAATCAATCTACAAAAAAGTTATGTTGCAAGAGGCTACTTGGAGTGGAAGGTAATTTGTTACATTCAATTCAGAACTTAGAAGCTCATATACTAAAATAGGTAGATTATTTGTATATGTATGTTTTTTTCTGCCTCAATTAGATTTTAATTTCCTAATTTTTATCTGAATTTAGCCCATATTAACGTCATTCTCAAATGTTTCCCTATTTCCTGATTCTATTTTCACTTTTATTTAAGCTACATGTTTTCTGTAAAACTACTGCTATCAGTATTTTCTCATGCTCTATGCAAAGAGATAAAAACCCCTAAATCTTACAATATTCTTTCAGATGCTTAAGATTCTCCTTCTAACTTGATGAGTATAAAATCTTGTACTGAAGCTTAGAAATTTTAACAGTCTTGTGAAGATAATTGCCAGCTTATAAGTGTAATTTTCTTTATATTATAGCTTTATTTTTATATGATGTAGAGTTATTCAGGCTTAATGACCAATTTCAGGTACCATTTGTTCTTGTGATTAACCACTGCACTGAGATAAGCTGTGAATAATAAACCTTAACCTTAATATTTCTTAAGCATAATAAACCTTAACATCTACCATGTTTTTATTATTAAAAGATGGTTTTCAAAAATTGGAAGGGGTTTATTCTTGAAGCAATCACTTTTATATGCATAACATTTGAAATTCTTAAGTGTTTTAGTGATTATGTATATATTCTAGAATTAGTATTATATTTTTAGTAATTTTGTAATCTTTTCATTTATTGATATTCATTTAACAAATATCTAGATTGTCACCTTGTTATCACATTATAGATAATCACTTTTTTAAATATAACATATAGGTATAGTATTGGAAAGTAAAGGTTCCTTGGTAATGGGGAGTTACAATTGGTTTGTTAATTATTTGATTCTATTTCATCCAAAAAAATTGTTATTAATGATAACAGTATGGTATTACCGAAATCTTTACCAATTTATTGTTGTGGATTAATTGGGATTGATCTTAGAAAGAAAATCCTTTGTATTTGTGCGCACATGAATGTTATTCCATATGGAAGTTGTGTGCATATGAATGTTTATAGATTGTGCATTCAATACATAACTGTTAAAGTGTAGCTGAAGCCAAAGATAATTTTAGAATATTGTAAGATTCTCTCCCCCCCCCCCCCAGATGTCATTAAAAGAAATTACAATTATAATTTTTAAAAAAAGTAAGATTATCAGAAAGAGGTTCTATTTTGGTTACATTGCACTGCATAATTTACTACTAGAAAACTTCTAAATCATCTTGCAGTTTGATTCTAGAAATTTTCTTAGATTTTTAAATGTATGAATTGGCTGTAACAAAATCTACTATTTATATTCTTAGTCTGTAATTGATTCTGATTAGACTTTAATATTAACAAGATGTCTTTATATAATAGGTTTTTAACAGGAAATTATCAGAATAATAGTAAATTATTAGTAATAGGAAATTATTTTTTCTTATTTAAGGAAACTGAAAACTTCTTTATAATTTTTTAAAACAACAATTATGCTCTCTTTATAAGCTGATTTGAATATCTTATTAAGAAATCCCTTGTGTAGCTAAAAAGGATAGGTTGCTGATTCAATTTTATTGGATTTTTTTTTTTTTTCAATACAGTTTTGATTAGTTTTATTTTTATTTCCCTCTAACATTAACCAATTTAAGTGAACTCGATGTTATACATATCAGTGCAAATCTTCATTTTGGTACATTTTATGTATAGTGTTCATCAAATTAAAGTGAAATTTTATTTGCTTTATAATGTTTTTTTCTTTTGCAAAATTTACCGAGCAGCTATTTGCATTGCATTCAACGTTATATGGTAATCATTTATACATATAAAATAGGAGGGACTGAGGAAATTAAAAAAACAAATTCCGCAGTTAATTGGTTGAACTTCAGTCGAAAATTTATTCTTTTTTATTAATCTATCTTTATTCGAAATAAGATTATATAAACTAAATTGCATTAATGCATTGTAAAATATTTTAGTGTGGGAAACAAATTTTATATATCACTAAGGAAAAATAAATTATGTCATATACTTCTTTCATAAGCAGAAAAATAGTTTTAAAACATTTCTAATGCTAGATCTTTGCCATTAGAGTTGTTATTTTTTTTTTTCATTGATTGTCATTAATTGTTAATTTCCAACTGTTCATCAATTTATTTCCATATTGTATATATTTTTACATATATTTATTTTGTAAAATTTAAATCTTAAAAATAATGCAGTTTTATCCGAAATTTATTTCTTTTCTTAATATTACTAATAATTTTTTTAAAGAACTTATATTGATATGACCTTGCAAAAATATTTTAAGACTGAACATTTAATCTTGTTATTTTTTTTTAAACAAATATATTTCTCCCATAGGAATTTTCCCCTGAATATTACAAATAGAAATTATCTTCATAAGTGTAGATACATTAGAATATTAAAAGTTTAAACTAAACAACTCAGTTTTTGCCTGATTTTACATACTCGTTTGCATTAAACTGTTAGAAAAAATTATTCACAATTTGTTATCAATATTAAAATTTTATAAAAACATAATTATGCATTATTTTGAAGTTGATTTATTATTACGGATTTTTTTACCTTCTAAAGATTCATATATATTTTTGGTGTGTTCTTAAGTGATGAATTCTGTATCAATAAGGTCTTGTTAACAGGTTATCAAATTATGATCCTGTAATTCAAAAGGCATTTTTTATCATTTGGTGTACATTTTGTATTATAAAAAGTCAATGTAAAGGGGGAATTTTTATATCCTTAGAAACATGGATTCTGAAATCAACAAAATATTTTAAGTTGAGTATTACTTAGGACTCTAGTATATTGGAGGTTAGTAAATCTAAGTTGAAATTAGAATGAATAATTACAATTAGAATTTATTATTGCTGCAAATTGTCTTTGCACTTCCGATTTCGCTTGGGGAGGGGGACGCAAAAGTGTGACAGTGTGTTTAGAAAATTTCAGAACACAAATGAATTTGAAAAAGCCATTAAATAACTCATTAGTATTTAAAGATAATATGGGCATAGCTCTAAACACCTGAGTACAAAATCTTTTTATTTGCGTTCTTTTAATTACTATTGTAATCGTACCATCCACTAGATTTTTTTTTTTAAAGTTAAAGAAACAAATTTTTTAGGAAAGTTATTGAGGATGCGCCATGCAATTTCTAATTGTGGGTGAGTTATTACAATAATAATGCTAAAAACTTAGTTAATTTTTAAAAATACTGGAACACTGCAAATATATTTTTACTTGTTATACCAATTTTTAATGTGTATCAGTAGGTTGCTTAACAGCGAGTTGTAGTAGTAGAAGTTTGCAATAAGTAATATGGCAAACTTCTTATTATAAGGAATTTCTAAATTCATGGCTAGCAGGTCTGGTTTTGTAATGTAATGTGTACTCCAGTTTAAAGTAAATTCAAATGTATAACATTTTTTTAAAGCGTATTATAGTTAAACGTATTATTTTTAAAATGTATCTTCATACTGTAAAATTCATCTTTGATTTCCTTTTATAGCTTTGTAAAATAAGGCTGCTGTATTTGGAGCTTCTTAGGTGCTGTTAAACTAAATTAAAATTTCTATGGTTGTTTTACATAAGTTCAATATCTAACTAAATACAATTGTTGTCAAACACTTTTATTCTAAGTAACATTCTTGACTAATGCATGCAATTAAATATCCGTTTATGTATAAATTTTATTTGTTTTGGGCAAGAATTTGACAACATTTGCAGAAACATAGAAAATAGTGAGCCTTTATTGATTTCTTAAAAAATTCGTCAATATTATTTGAAATTTATACTAAGAAAGTGGCATATCATTAGGGGCAACAATATTAAAATTGGAGTAAAACAGCAATATGTTCTGCCTGAATTCTTTTATAATTGTAATAGATTGAATAATGAGACAAGGATCAAAATATGTAAATAACAAAACTCCTCAGAAATTGATAGGATCTCTATTTCCTACTAGATAACTGATTGTTCTCATACCTTGGTGCTATAATAAATGAAACAAATTGTACAGATTGAGATGAAAATCAGAAAAATTAAAAGGGTTCTTTCAAATAAAGCATTGTCTTTTTTGAAAGCCACCAATACAAACAATAAATTCAAATCATATGTTTAATACAAAAGTATTAGATCTTTTTTACTGTTATGATACTTGAAAACTTACTACATTACAAAAACAGAAATTAAATACATCCCAAATTATTTTTCTCAAAAAGATTCTTAAAATATATAGGCCAAATAAAATTATTTCGAAAACTCAATTGTATAGTAAAATCTGTGTCAAAATTATAAATGCCACTAGACATGTATTGGACATTTACTTAGAATGCTGCCAAATAATAACATAAAAGATGGAAAAAGGAAGATGGTAGCCATATGTTTGTAGAAGGAAGAAATTCTTTTAAATGATAAGTTGGAGATTCATTTAGGAGGCAGTGTTAACTTTGATTTGCTATGTGCAGCGGTTGTGGCCTTATGCACCAACTTGATGTAAAGAAATATAATAATATATCTTACATTGCTAATATATATAGGATGTCCATTCTAACCGGGCTTCAATAACTAATTTCTGAAGCATTAACATTTTTATTTAATTTTATTCAATAAATGTAGCTGACGAAGTTACAGATTCTAAATTTTTATACATTCTAAATGCTCTATTAATTATATTTATTAAAATATTCTTGATACACTAAAATTTAAAAAAGATAACTGATTTACGTCTAAAACTAGTACATTATAAGGTTTTGAATTTCATTCTTTTTATTCAATAACAACCTTGAGTGACAATGGAGATCCATTCTTTAATTAGGCTAATGATTTTTCCTTAAGACAGCTTTTAAACTGACAAAATATTATTTGAAACTTCATGATTAAGTGAGTTTTAATTATAGTTAGAATTGGAATTTTTTCTTTTTTTAAAATGTTAGTATATTAGAAATATTGTACTAAAAATGATTAATAGGCACAGAGAACAATAAAAATTTGGATTTCATAGTCTTTTTGTCATTATATAATTGACTCAAACAGCTCTCTCTCTCTGTGTGTGTATGTAAATATATATATATATATTTGCATGATTTAGAAATTAATTATTGGGTCATAAATAGAATGTATGCTTTATATATTGAAATTTTTTTTAGCATATAGACTACTGAATTTCCACTTTTATTACATAGATTGACTTTTTAATTATAGCACATATTTCATCGTAATGTATAAACAATAGATTAATTTTAATGATTTTTTTCAGGTTTTATTAAAGTATCAAAGTTTTTTTGGTGTATTTGGATTATTACACATAAGCAAGATGTTGTACCTCGAAGATTACTTGGAAATGATTGAACATTTGCCTCAAGAATTAAGAGACAGGTTTACAGAAATGAGAGAAATGGACTTGCAAGTGAATAATACTGTTGACTCATTGGATGAAAGAGTCAAAGTATTCTTCTCAAATGCCAAGAAAATGAAACAGTCTGAAAGAGATTGCGAGTATGAAAAAATTCGATTAGATTATTATAAGGCTTTAGAAGATGCAGATGAAAAAGTACACATAGCAAATCAAGTATATGATTTAGTGGAAAGATATTTAAGGCGGCTAGATCAAGAACTACAGAAATTTAAGATGGAATTAGAAGCTGATAATGCTGGCATCACAGAGATCTTAGAAAAGAGATCTCTTGAACTTGACAATCCCCCTCCTACTATCAATTCAATTTCAACCAATTACCCAAGAGGTGAAAAGAGAAAGCATGGGCAACAAAACATATCAGTTGCATATACTCCAGATAAGCAAATTGCTGCAGAAAAAGTATTTTCAACTATTGCAACAGAAGCTATGCGAGAAACAATTAGTGGCAGTAGAGTTGCTCTTCCTGGCCATTCTCCGTCTTCGTCATCTACTAGTAGCAGTAGTTCCAACAGTTCCGCTCAGGAGCGGACCATTGTTTTAACGCCACAGACAAAGAGCACATTTGTTAGTACAAATGCTTTGGCAGCAGCTGCTTCTCAAGCAATAGCTGCTACTCAGCAGTCTTTGAAAAGAGGCACTTCTCAGAACCAGTCGAACTTGGTACAACAAGGCCGACGCACTGCCAGTCTCAAGGCAAGCTATGAAGCAGTTAATTCTGGTCAGAATCTCAATAAAGAGCTTACCCTTGGAAACCGAGAGATTAACAGTGTGGTTACTGCACCAACAAATATTGCTAACTCTGTTACTGTGCCAAGTGAACCAAAGAAAGTCAGTAAGAAAGCCCGCACTAGCATGGTTGTACAACCAGTTGCAGAACCATCCCCTCTGTTGGAAGATTCTGAAGATTCCTCAGTATTAGAGGAGAACATGTTCCTAGATAATTATGATCCTAATGAACCTAGATATTGTGTATGCAATCAAGTATCTTATGGTGATATGGTTGCTTGTGATCATAAAGATTGTCCATTTGAATGGTTTCATTATCAATGTGTTGGCATCACCCAACCTCCGAAAGGAAAATGGTTCTGCCCTCAATGTTCAGCTTCTATGAGGCGTAGAAATAGAAAAGATAAATAATTTTTAGCATTGTATATTAACTCATTCTGATTTATGTGATATTTTTTTTCCATTATGTTTACTGTAAATAAATACACTGCAGTTTTGCCAACCAAATGGTTTTTAGAATTTTTTACTATCTTTATTTAAATTTTGTCTTAGGAAATGAATTCTGTATCTAATAAAAATTTGATAAGAAAAATATATAAAAAGTAAGTTCTAAAATTGTTGATAATATGCTATCAGAATTTTTAAAAAACTAAGAAATGTAAATGAATTTAAGGTATATAACAAATATAATTGCAAAGATGATCGTGCTCCTCATAGTGAATTTTTAAAAGGGGGTGGGGAAGAAAAGGAAAATTTTGACAGAGAATGTCTTCCACTGCTAAGTATATTTTTTTTAAAAAAAATCTGTTTTGTTTCTTAATAGGTAAACAAAAATAATAAATCAATGCATATTATTTTTTTAATCATTCAGTATATCAGTATTACTTTAAATGCAGATTTTCTAAATATGGAATTTTTTTGAACAATCAAATGTATTAATCTATTAAAAATTGTATTTATTAGCTATTGGATAACACATTTAAACATTGGCATTTTCCATTTGTTAAATATTACTTATTCCTATATTCTACCCTACTTGATTAAAAATGACTAATTATTTTGATATTATTAAAAAAATTTTGATTCATTTATATTCCATTATTGTCTTGAACTTGTCAATCCAACAAAAAAATTACTGGTGAAAATAATATTTAGTGAAAGAAAATGTCCATTTAAGTAACCAAATGACATGTAAGGATTTTCATTAAAACTATATATCTTTAATGTTGAAATACAACATTAGGAGAACATATACTTGCAAATATACAAGAACATATACATAGTTGCGAGTTGTATAGGGAATGAAATGCTGCCAGTAAAAAAATAAATAACGTCTGTAGTAAACATTAAAAAACAAAAAAATTAAAATAGTACCCAGTATTGCAATTCAAAAATGCTCACACCCAGAAAAAAAAATCATTCTGATACATAAATAATCCGAGTTATAATATTTTAATTTTACCTTCTGTAAAAAACTGGTGGGAAGGGATGAAATATTTTGTTAATACTTCAAAGTGTGGTTTTAAAGAAACTAACGGTAATATTAAAAAATAAAAACAATAGACAGTTCTATTTTTTACGGGCTTTTATACATGGATCATATCAATTTAAGATTTTTATTTCAAAGCTTTTCTTATTTCCTAAGTATTTTTATTTTTGGAAAAATTTTCTGATACAAAAAAATTTAAATCAAATAATTTACACTTATCTTTTAAAAGTAAAATATATAGTTAATAAATGACTGATGAGGATTTTTAACCAAGCTTTGTAATTATCAGTATAATATATAATTATCCTTCATCTGTAATACTAGGGAGCTAAAAAAAATACCTGTCTTTATAATCTGTCATTCTCGCATATGAATGTCTAACTTCTATTTTGCATCTAAATACTGAGATAGGTTTTTATTATTAAACTGACCTATTTAATGTGCAAATAAAACTACATATGAATAAAAATTAGTTATAAAATCATAAACTTTGAGATTTAGTAAAAAAAAAATGCTGAGTCGTAGTAAAGGTTAAATATTGATTTGAGTGTTTGTGAACATAATGAATAGAGAAACATCCTATTGCAAGGAAACAACTTTTAATGTTACTGTACATTTACATCTAAAGAATGGAATAAATAATTTTTTTTAAAAAATTCAGATCTTGAATGTGTATATTTTTTACTACAACTTTCCTTAGTTAATCTGTGACAATCATATCCAAGAAATTTTTACCTGGATAACAGTCTTATCTAGACAGACACATCTTCTATATAGGAAATAAAAGAATATATAAAAGCATTTATATGCATTATCCAGCTGATAAATCAATAAACATTAACTATATTTTTGTTTATAGTATATATATGTGTATTAATAAAATTATATATTACTTTGGAATATTAGAAAAGCATGTAAAATGCACTCTTATTTTGTGATAAAATATAGATGCATTGTTACTAAGAGATTTTGTTTTATTTTAAAAACAAATTTTATTTTTATCCTTTCATATTTTCTTTATTTACAAAAATAACTGATTACTGACTTGGGAAAGGGCACTTGAATTTATGGTTGAATTAAAACATATATATAAAAAATTAAGCATTGATATAATAACATTTCAAGTTTTTATTGAAGTTGCAAGAAAAGAAAGCAACAGTAGTCATAGTTGTTACTTAGTTAACAGTTACTTACTTAAATAATTAACTTTTTGTATATATACAGTGTTTTTTCCTTCCTAACTTTTTTTTTTTTTTTTTTTTTTTTTTTTTTGTAGTATTCCGCATGAGGCACTCTAAAATAATTGAAAAACAGAACATTTACAAAGTTTCTTTTAGTGAAGATGAAAATCTTTAAAAACTTCTGAAAATAGATCACATTATAAACACAGAAGAAATATATAGGTAAATAAGATTAAATTTTTTAAAAAAAATCATTTTTTTTTCTCAATTTTTTTCTGCCAGATTCTCTAGATTCAACTCATTATTTAGATTTAACATAAAGAGATCATTTTTCAAGTAATTGGAACAGTAATTCCAAATACACAGCCTATAAGTTTTGTAGAACCATTATGAATTTGTATCAACTATTTAGAATAAAGGTTTAAAAAATGATATTCCACATATTTGTTATGCCAGTAAATAATTATATTTCCAAAAGTTTGTGCAAAATCATTTCATCTCTAATAAAATGGAACTATGCAAAAGATGATGCTGACATGATAAATGTACTTCTTGGAACTTGATAAAAAGCTTACAATTTTTAATTTGAAACATTTCTTGTTTTAATTTTAAAATATATTAGAATATGTTATTTTGGAAGGAAAAAAAAATTCTAAGATAAGGAATTTTTTGAATTTTTATACATTAATTTAAATAAAGTTAGAATTAAATAAATTGACCAACTGCTTTTTTCACTTAAACAAATTAACTTACTTTTCCATCATTGCTTTATACGTATTCCCTTATCCCTTCATCTGCCTATGACATATAGAATTTGTGTTTTCAATTAACATGTCTTTTAAATCCTTGAAACTAAACACTTATAGATTCATATATAGGAACACACACATATAGTATATTATATGATGCTCCTTTCAAACTTTAAAGGAGGGGGGGGGGGGAATTTCACAGACAAAATAGTATTTAATAAAAAAATATTTTTATTTAATTATAAACCAAAGTTTACAAATTATTTAAATTCAAAATAAAAATATATAAATATCCAAGTAATTATTGAAAAAGGACATACAATTCATTAACATTTAATTTTACTAATTTCTTCTTTGTCAATTGATTTTCGGAGAATAAGATAACATTTCTCTTCCTCATCATATGGGCACGATTCATCTCGTCCAAAACTGAGTGAATCTCTATAAAAATTGAGCCCAGCAGTATTATCTTTAAAGACAGTTAAGAGAATTTTTACAAGTTTAAACTTGTATGCCAGTAAAGACAAAATATTCATTAAATGTTTTCCTAAACCTTTTCTCTGGATATTGCTATTAATCTGTAGCTCATAACAATATAATAATGGATAATTAACTTCAACATCAAATCGGAAATGAGTAAATCCAACTATTTCATCATTAGAATCTTTGACAGTCAAATATCTTGCATCTTTATCTGTAAGTTCTTCTAATTTGGAATCTTCATTCCAACCCCATTCACTGTTTTCATATAAATGTTGCATGTTGTTCTTAAGTAGGTTAAATATCTGATTCAATTCAGTTGGTAATAAATCTGAGGAATTTTTATACTCTATTTTGAGATCTAAGTCATGCTTTTTGTAGGTTGTCCACTCTGGTAAGGAAGATAAGAGATTAGTTGCCCCTTTAGCTGATTCCACCAAAGCTGAAACTTGTGCTTTCTTTTCTTTTCTAGTCAATCTTGGTTTAGAACGTTGTTTGCCAGGCATATTGATCCTAAAAATTAAATGTATATGTATATAAATAATATTACAATAATTAGCAATTTTAAATTAAAAACATCAATTTTTAGTTCTAATGTTTTATACTTTCGTTTAAATTTATTATTTGTATAAGAAAAGTTTAGAGATAACAACTCTGAATTTTTTTCATAAATCATTTTTGTTTCATAATTTTTTGATTATGTGTATTAAATATAATAATTTGTACATAGTGACTTATTACTAATATATTAATGAGTCAATTCATAAGCTGTTATAATGCTAACTCATTATCCATAAAAATAATGAGTTAGCATGAGTAATTCATTAGCATAATGAGTTAATTATACATATCTTGAAATGAGTATGATATTTTCAAGATATGAATAAATATTAATTATAGGTATTATCTTATCATAGCAGAATGCATTTTCATGCAATAGTTATTACAATTTCAAACTAGAGTATTTTTATATCATGCATCAACCACAGTTTAAAAGATTAAATATAAAATAAGAAGAGAATTAGAGGATATTAGAAGCAAAAAAAATAATTCATCAGATATACTGGCATCCTCTACATAAATATACTGCAGATGTACTGGCATTATAATAATATTAAACAAAAATATTAAAGGAAAAAGCAAATAGAGAATAAATTTCTAAGTTAAATATTAATACACTATTATAAAATGAAATCAATTATTCTAAAAACTATTATTATTCTTCCTTATAGTCATTAAAATTAATTTTGGGTTCCGAAAAATTAATAAAGCAAATGTTTCAAATAAAAAAATATTTTCATCATTAAAACAAATTAATTATTTAGAAATTATCCTTTAAAAACCTTAGAATAATTATCTAAAAATCTAACACTTAGAATTGATTTTATTTTTTTGCTAAATCATAATCAAGTACTAAATGAGAGAGCGTGAGAATTTACATTCTATACTAAATTCAAGAACAATGTTCAAAATACAATATGAAAATTGTAACTTACAAAAATAATATAACAAATTATCTGCCTTGCAATGTTATAGAAAAAGTTCCTTTTTTACAGTATATTATTTTATTTAAATTGTATAAATTGTTAGAATTATGTTTATTGAAAGACCTCAATTCCAACACAAAATGAATTGAAGCGGGAAATGTATTTTAGCGCCAAATTTTACCTTTTAGTTGTTTTTGTTATTGCATTAAATTGGCAGAGTCACTGGTAAGTGCTAGAGGAAGGAAATAAAATACACAGTGCGCATGCTCAGAAGATATGCTCCAGATATTTCTAGTAAGATATTTGATTGGAACCTGGTTCTTCTATTGGTCAAAACCAACAGTGTTAATTCACATACTTTGCATTGCATTAAGGTGGGTTCAGACGAGGCTTATTATTGTCCGCAATAGAAGATCACGCCTACTTCCGGAAAATCACGTGACCACAACGGGACAATGGCTAATGATTGTCCCGTCGGGACAAACGTTGTCCGCGTTGTCTCAAGTGTTCACACGGGGACAATGCCGGGACAACAGCAGAGAGACAATGTTTGCGGACAATAAAAAGCCTCGTGTGGACCCACCTTTAGTCCAAATAAGACAGTAGTAGTAAACAGAAGTTAGTTCAAAAGGAACAAATACTACTTGCACAAGATACATTTACATAAAGGATTTTGGTTCTATGTTTTAACCTGTAAAGTAAGTATTATTTTTAATTAATATTTAAAAAATTATTAAAACATATGTTCCAACTTGGTATGTACATATTTACTTTGGAGAATGAAAAAGTATCTCTAGCCGGATTTTTTTAAAACTTTAATTAATTAAAAATTACGCTAATATTTTATAACTTCCGAAAATATTGCAGCACAAAACTATTTCATAAGTCCTCTTAAAAGTGACTTTTTTTTCTTTCGTTGATAACAATGTTTTACCTTACAAATTCAGTTTCTATTTTTAATGAATTTTTTTTTAAAAATATTATAACCATACTTTCCAACAATTAGTTTCTCACAAAATGAAAGTAGAATTTAGCCTACAAGAGCACGTTAAGAGTGTACTAGTGATTGCTGTCACTCTTTGACAAAAACTCAAACGGAATAATTAAATTAACTCTAAATTACAAATTAAACCGAGGAAAGTGTGATGCACAGCGCGCGTTGAATGGTAGCGTAATATTATGGAATAACTATAAGATGTGATATTTTCCACATAATTCCATGACATCTGATTGCGAATCAGAGAGATTCGCGACTATCGAAGTTTAAATATATTTGACTGAGAAGTTATAAAGACAGCAAGGCACACAAGTATTTAATCGAAAATTTAGAACGTATTACTCCTGGTGAACCACAAGGCTGACAAAAGCGGCTAGTATAAAATAAATCAAGCTAAATAAAAAAAAATTCCCTCTTTGGCCGGATAATAATTAGTTATAATTTAAATGTTATAAACATCACCATGCGAATATTGTGCATAAATTATAAACAATTATTTTACATTTGTTTGGAGGAATAAATTCATCACTTTGTATCCCTTTCTGCAAACTTTCTGCATCCCATTTCACTGAAATATCCTTTTGTTATTATATACTAGCCGCCTTTTGCGACCAGCTGGTTCGCCAATCTTACTGCTGTTTAAAAGTATAAGTTAAATATTTTATGTAACGTCGTTATCAATTAAATGCTTTATGTAACTTTTTATTGTCAATTAAATACTTTATGTAACTTGTCTTTTAATAGCTATTTCACCAAAATATTTTTAAGGTTCAGATTTTGATGGTCATATAATTCAATCATGCATTTAGAAAGGCTTTAAACCCGTATATATATCTCTGATTATTTATCGGCTCTCACAAAATTTCACTTTTAAATTAAAATGGAATTGACTAAACTGCAAATTGATATAAAAATTAAAACAACATTTTTTTACCGAAACCAAGCATTTTTTTTTTCCAATATAAGTAAAAGAGAATCATTATGTGTACAACTGAATAATTACAATAATTTCTGTAATATTTCAAGAATTATTCAACAAAAATTACTTAGATTCATCATAAATTTCAGGTTTTAGTTTTACTTTCAAAAGGAGTTGAATGATGCAAATGATAATATTTTAATTTATCTTGGTCTATAAATATAATTAAAAAAATATGAAGTTCAAATTGTATGCATCTTTTAGTTATAAAGAATCATAATCCACAAAATATTCTTGACACTTCAACTTTCAAATAAATAACTGAAGGTTTATATCTTCTGCAATCAAATTTGATCAACTTATGAAGTTTTGAACAGAAATATTTGGAACATTCAATATTTTCATTCTTGGGGCCAATCAGTCTTGAGAAATTCTGGACGTTGATTGGTGTTTCATCTTTGGAATGGTTGATGGATTGGTTTAAAATTACCTGTTTTTATTGAATAGTGATCTTCAAATATTCATAAATCAGTCCGTTTTAGACACTGAGTTAATTGAAGTTTATTGCCTTTTATTTAAAAGCTAAACATTAATCTTTAAAAAGCATTTATAGACTCATGTAGCAAACTATGTAGTTATTTATTTCATTTGGATACTTTTTATAGATGCATTTCAATTATTAAAGTTTTAAAAATTAGCCTTTGGACTTTTGAATTGAATATATATATATAAAAAACCATTTTTGTCTTGAATAAGCTGCTTTATTAAAATAATAATATTGTAAAAGTCACAATAATTTTTCTGTACACTTTCTTTTTAGAAAAAACACATTTCATATTTATTTCATTTCATGCAGGCACGTGCGGTAAATTACATTTTTATATGCATAATTTGCAATAATTATTTATTTATTAATTTGAGTTTTCGTCAACATATTGATAAAAGATAATTTTTTCTCCATTTCACTTGTAACATGCTTATGCAGATTATTTTTTTTCTCCGAAATATATTGTTGAAAAATATAGTCAAAATATTTCTTTAAAAATTTGCTGAAAATAGAAGCTTCAATTATATGTCAAAATACTGAACGATTAGAAAGCTAATATATTTTTATTTTTAATTTGATTTAAAAATCATCTTTATATGATAATACTTTCGGAAGTTAGAGCGGAAAAACGTCACAATTTTGCTTAATTTTTAATTAATTCAAATTCTAATTAAAAATTCAAAAAAAGTGCTCCGAGGTGCACATTCCCGACCTCCAAGGTATACACATACAAAATTTGGTAGCTTTAGATTCAACGGTGTGGCCTGTAGAGCGCCAACACAAACACACCCACACTGAGCTTTATTATAAGTATAGATATAGATATCAAATATTGTTTCATTGACCCCATTGGCGCCAATTCACGGTCACGTGCCATATATCAAAAAGACTGCCTGTGTCAATTTTCATCCGTTCTGCGCATTTTGGGAGGTCTGCCGATAACGTTGATGAAAGCATTGAGTTAGAATGTTAAGCCACTTTCCGTTCCTTGTGCCTTCAACCTTTGGTTTTCTACTGTGTATTTTCCAGTTTCTCTCTTTAATTTGTGTTATTAAAAGGTAAAGCTGTCTGTCATTAAATTTTTTTGTTGATTTAAGGAGATAATTTACTTTTTAAAACGAATTCAGAATTCTTTTTATAATGATGCTGAAGTCACGAATAAAGTCAAGCAATTGAATATGGATACAGAGCAAAATAATAATTATTTTAGAAATAATAAAACCACCAACGAGTATGTTGTGCGCCTCGGACCAAATGAATACCAATAAATTAATGTTATCCTGTCGAATGCAGACAAATTGCAATTAAATCTGTTTCTAGCGCAAGGTTTCATCAAAAAACAATATTAATAGAAATGACTCAATAGATAACATAAAATACACACAGCAGGGTTAAATATTATTTACGACAAAGGACCAAATTTGAGCTGTGCAATTACTGGTACTAAATAAATTTATGGATAAAGATATCATAACTGATGTGATATGGGAAAATATCACAACATGCTTCTTACTATTTGACATACCTACTAATACCCCAATAGATGCACTAGAAACAGAAATACAGGATAAAAATAACCTTACAGTGGATGAAATGCGGAGATTTTTAAAGCAAAATGCTACAAAACATGTATCACCAATCCTAATAACTGTTCTGGGAACAACTCTGCCAGATTCTGTTAAAATGTGGTTTATTAACCAGCGCATCCAGCTATTTATAGACCACCCGCAACAATGCAACAAATGCTTTTCTTTTGGCCATCCTACTCGCGTTTGTGGGAAAACTGACATCTGCCACCTTTGAGGTGTGACGCATCGTAAGCCTTGCCAAGGACTTGAAAATGTATTAACTGCAACGGTTCTCATAATGCCAAACATAAATCATGTCCAACATATTTAAAAGAACAAAAGAATTTAAGTATCTTGAATTTAAGTGTCTTACCCATATAACTACTGGAGAAGCTCGCAGAACTTTACAAGCAACAAGCGTCAAATATTATGATACTGTCAAAATCATGCCCGCAGCTGCCGTCTTACTAGATTCTTTCAAAGCAAAATTCGAATCATTTCTACAAACAATAAACGAAAGATTTGAGAAACAAACTGCCCTATTTGCAGACATGCCTCAAAAATCCATTGAATACATAATCCAGAATATGTGCACAGTGATTTCACAAAGTGTCGATTGCAGTTCATCTCCTACACGTAAAAAGAAAATCCTGAAGAATTGGAATCAAGTGTCTAACATCAAAATGCATTGGGATGCAGGTAGTAGTAATGATCAAGAGACTATACCAGTTGGCTAATCTTAATTTTTTTTTCTTTTTTTTTTTTTTCTTCTTTCCAACCCATCAAATTAGGGTTTGGTTCTTTGTTGCTCCTTTCCTTTTTTTTCTTCGCTTTTCATGGCTTATTTTGCCTCAGTTTATCAACAGAAGTTTTTCTTCTCACCACCTTCTCTTTCCCTAAATGACATATTTATGCTCCTGCAGTGGAATCACCGCAGTATTAAAAACAAAAACAAAAAAAAAATTGGCTCAACCAACCTCCATTCTCCATATCTACTTTTGAGAATTTTTATGAAGCGTATCTGAAAGATACAGATCATTTTACTTTTCCAAGCAAAATCTTTTTTTGAACCCACCGATATAACAGACATGGTAGTGGCCTCCTTATCGGTATACCGGAAAGTATGTCTAGAAGAATCATTTTCAAAAAAGAAAATAACCCGAACCTGGAAATCCTTGCAGTTGAAACCCAAACCCATAATCAAACTTTCATGATTATAAATATTTATGCTCCTTATGGTTCAATATTAACCTGATTAAAACTTTCCTTGACCGCATAAATTCTCCAACCTTTACCTTTGGCGATTTTAACCTCTATCACCCTGTATGGGCTGCAAACCATCATTCGCCATATAGTGACGATTTTGTCGAATGGCTCAATAATTCCAGTTACATTCTTCTTAACTCATTATGTCCAACTCATATCATAAACTCAAGTTCATACTCAATTCTTGATCTTACTCTGTGCTCCGTCCAACTTTTTGAAGAAACTGATTGCTATGTTCACGACTGCTTCTTCGAAAGTGATCATAGGCCCATAGTGACTTCATGGTCAAAACAATACCACATCTAAATATCTCAAAGCTATTAAGTGGAATACAATCATTCAAGAAACAAACGAAATTTTCGCAGCAACTAAAAAGACAACCATAGAAATGGTTACTAGTAAAATTTCTCAAATTATAATTAAGCATACTTTGAAAAAACTTTTAGCCAATAAAGATTGCCTACTACGGTGGAATGCTGCTTGTTACAACTTCAGTCGCTTGAAAAAATGCATGTGGAAAAAAGCACTGAGGAACATATCCGTCTCAGATTGGATTAAATAAAAAAATATAGAAGCAAACTAAAATTTCATATTAAAAGAGCAAAAGATAGATATTCGGAAAGTACGAGGAAAATTTCTCAAAATCCTAGAATGTTTTTTAAAATACTAAAGTTATCTCGTAATACTAACCCCGATGTTAAAACCAATAGAATCCTTTTCCATAATAATAGATATATAAGAAATTCAAAAACTCAAAGTAAACTTTTTGCAAAAATTTTTTCATCACATAATTATGAACTGGAGCCTATTCCAATGGTTTACAATTATGACAATCAATTTTTAAATAGAAGTATCACAATCTGGGAACTGAATAGAGTTATACAAAAAACGAGAAACTCCACACCAGGTGCAGATAACATCCCGGCTGCTCGATTCAAAAAACTTGATGACACAACTCTTTGCAAAATTCTAGATATTTTTCAGCAGCAATAAAATTCCTTCTTACTTCCAAATGATTGGAAACATGCCATCATAGTTCCGATCCCGAAATCAAATAAAGACAAAACATAAATAACCTCATATAGACCAATAGCTTTAAATCAGTTTTTTGTAAGATTTTCGAACGCATCTTAGCTTATCGTATTACTCAATATTTCACTCGTTATTGCAAAATCAATATAAACCAACATGGTTTTATTCCTTTTAGAGGTAGCCAAACAGTAACATATAAGACCTATTCAGCAATATCTGATGCACAGAGAAAGAAAAATTATTTTGTTGGTGTTAGTCTCGATCTCAAAAGTGCATATGACTCAGTTCCAATAAATGGCCTCATTTATAAATGTCTCCAACATGGCATTACAGGAAAGATCGCTAAATGGATGCACAATTTTCTGCAAGAAAGAACTTTTCAGATTAGATGGCGAGACACCATTTCTGATACAAATCTCCTTACTAAATGTCTTCCTCAGGGAAGTGTTCTCTCTCCGATTCTTTTTGTCATTTTCATAAATGATGAGAAGAAACAGACACAAATGCCGAATGTTCCAGTTTTGCTGATGATATTTTTGTTTATTGTTCTCATCCTTCAATCGATTATATTAAATTGCAAAATACATTGTAAGATATATATGAATGGTGCTCTTATTATCGAATTTCCATTAGCGCTGAAAAAAGTGCTATAATTGATCTCTCTTGAAAACGTTCAATTTTACTTCCGTATATAACGTATGGCGGATTTCCACTTACATGGAATGAATCGATTAAATATCTTGGAATTCTGTTTGCTAAAACTAATCAAAATGGCAAAATTTTAAAAAGCCTTAGAAATAGAGTACTTAAAAAATACAAGATCTCAAAATTTTAGGGATCTATGAGACACGGCCCAACAACAAAAAAATGTAATCACAATTTTCAATAACAGCATACTTAGTTTATTATATTGAAGTAGTCCCATGATTAACAAATTCTCTGAAAAATATCTCAAATCCTGTAATACAATCCAAACAATGGCACTGAGAATAGCTCTTGGCGTCTCCATCTGGACCCCTAATACGATTTTATTATAACTTTCCGGACAAGAAATTCTTTCAGAAAAAATAAAACGACTTGCAATCCAATTTTTAATCTAACAAATCGCTAATTTTCATTTCTCACTTTTAACTAAAAATTCTGATGAACTAAATGTCCTATTGACTGAAAAGGATGAAGAAATTCTGAAAGCTTCATTTCAAAGCCTTAATTGTTCTCCGAAGCATCTAATAAAAATACCAATCTTTCCACATTCTAGCCCCTATCCTTGTGAAATCTTTCTGAACGACTTCAGTTTCCAAAACAGAGTCTTCCCAGCTTCTGTCATCGCAACAAACTTCACTGAATGCACCCAGACCACATTTCCGAATCATTTCATCATAGTCATTGATGGCTCAAAGTCACAGCTCTTCACCTCAATTGCTGGTATTTCTTGTTTTCAAAAATTTACTTACCGCCTTCAGGCCATAAGCAAGTTGAAGTCTTAGCTATCTGCCAAACTCTTGACGAACTGATAGCTGCAAATAAAGATGTATCAATCCTTTCTGACAGTTATTCTATTTTGGTTAGAGTTAAAAACATCCATTTCCATTCACCTAAAATTAATCAACGATTATCCTCAAAAAATTTATAAAGGAAAAAATCTGAACCAAAAAATATCTCTTCTATGGGTACCTGGCCACTCTGGTATCGTATGGAACGGAAAAGCAGACGATTTGGCAAAATAAGTCAACGAATATCCGCCATGCATACAGTGGATGTCCCAGGAGGATACGATCTCTAATCTGAGAAAGATCTCTACTGAAATCACCTCAAATAATTATCACGGGAGCAAATATCTAGCTTTGATCGGGGATTTTCCAGACATCAGCACAATCACTAATTGGACTAGAAGTAGGATTCAAGGTAAACTTATTGCACGGGTGATTTGTAAAATGATCACCATTCCAAGTCTTCTTCATAGATTCAATATTTCAGATAACTACTTGTGTATCATATGTAATGAAGACAACAACTTTTCCCACATCTTGTTAAAATGCTCAAAATATGCAACTTACAGAAAAGCACTCTGGAAGAAACTCTAGATAGAACAACCATACATCTCTTTTGCCTCCCTTCTGTCTCAAGCTCTCGCAAACAAACAACATTTTAGCATCTTCGTTCAAACCCTCAAGCATTTTGACATTCATTAACTGCAATTTTTTGGTTCCTATGGGACAACAGCCTTTGTCTCTTCATCCCTCACTGTCTCTATTCAAGTCAAGAATGTTAAGCTAGCCAAATAATTATAGCAATCTTTTGTTTTTTTATTAAAGAAATTAATATTTTCAATTATTTCCGCTAAATTTTTGTAATAATGTAATTTTACTTCGTATATTAAATTTTAATTAGTATTTCCGATGTAATAATTTTTTGCATAATTAATTGACATCATTTTTTAATTAATTTAGTACTTCCTTATTCTTTCCTTTTTCACATCCTTTTTTTTTTTTCTTTCGCTTACGCTGTTTCGGCGCAGTATATTCTATATCAGGATCTTGCGCCAGAAACTCAAATCCAATCCAATCCTTTTTTTTTTGTTCAAAGGATACATTTTGACAAATGTTATGGCAGAATTTTTGAAAAATTACATACATTCCTTTTTTATATATTGTTTAAATGTTATTTAATGCTGACTTTTAAGAGCATAATTTCTTTTAAATAATTATTACTCTTAAATAAGTTAACATTTTTAAGCTTACTAATAAAATCATTACATTTTTTTTCTTATGTAATTACTTTTATTAAGATATTGAATTTTCAGTTTTCTGAGACAGAAAAGAGCATGAAACTCTCATTTATACATCTATATAAATAAAAATGAATGTTTGTATGTTTTCTATGCGCTGTTGTATCGCTCATCCGATTGCGATAAAACTTTGACATCTTGCTACTTGCATTTACAGGATGGTTATAGGCATATTAAAATTATCTAATATATAAAAAAAAAATCTTTTCGGATCTATTTATCGTATCTATTAACCAAGGATTAACCAACAAATAACTCGCCAAGAAGATGCAACAGATTCAGTAAAGATGATAAATTCAAGCTAGACGTTAATATTTTGTAGCTATTGTACGTAAAATAAAATGTAAGTCTTTCTCTGAGGTAATAATTTTATAGAGAGTGTGGAAGAAAGTTTTAGGCGAACCAATCCTATAAATATGAAATTTTAACTAAACATTTATAAAATTTTAGCATTTTTTGCAGTAACTTCCGAGAATTTTGAATAATTTTGAATCATTTTAGTTTTCAAAAAATTGTCTTTTCAACTATATTGAAGATTTTATGGTATAAATATATTTTCTATGTTTAATCAATTTGAAAAGAAAATATTTTAATATCACATTTTCTAATATTAAACTTGAGAAAACTGAACGAATATTGAACGAATCACGAAATACAATAAATAGTTTCTTTCATTACCATTCTGAAAGAACACCAAGCTTTAAAATACTAAAAGAATACACAGATCTAATACATAAAAATGAGTATTTGCTTGTTGAATAGAATAATAAAAATATAATACTTATTATTTATGCTTCTCATTTATATATTCTTCAATTTCAATTAATGTATTCATTGCCGACAAGAAAATAAATATGCTTCCTATCATTCTTAATTAAACAAGTAACTATTTCGAATTCCAAAAGATATTTCCAAGATAATTTCTTCTGGTGCAGCAACACGTTACCAGACAGTATTAAATCAAAGGATGAGACTAGTTTGCAACTAGCTCATTAGCCAACAATCAACTGGGCGACATAACTAGACACGCAATCCTTTTCAGGAAAACCCCAACTAACTCGATGCAGATGTCCTTTAATGTTTATTTGCGATCTATGCATTTTTGCATAGCTCCTAAAAATTCAATCGCTATATTGAATTGCACATTTTATTCGCTGAAATTTAAATTATTGTCAGTTCAATAATTAAATTATGAGATCGCACGCACGCACGCACACACACAAAAAAAACAGGTTTGAGTGTAATTGCTATTTTTGAAAGGCGAAATCTCAGTAAAGTAGCCATGACATCGGTAAGTAGATTTGGTCCAATTTCAAGAGCATTGTTTAAAGATGGATAACCTGGAGAATGAAAAGATGCATCGGAAACTATACGACACTTGGTTTTTTCATTTGCTATTTTCTTTACTGCATGATGGACAAGTAAAATAAACGTTCTTTGCTATATGTTTCATGCAATTCGATTTTAACTTGTTTTTTTTTATCAGTATAATCTTGCATGAGTTCAGAATATTCTTGTTTAAAAACTGTATTTGGGTGTAGTATTCTTGTTAAAGAATTAAAATGTCGAATTACAGCTTCTTAATTGTTTGATGTCAGATGAACTTCTGGTTTCCATGGTAATTTTACAACTCATCTGACATCAAGGATTTTGAAATATTGATGAAAGTTTGCTAAGAGTTCAGAGTTACAGGTGCTTTTTTTCCTCTTGAAATGGTTTAATGCCAATGCTTTCTAAGTTCCCGAATTCGCGTACCACATTGTCTAATGCTTGTGTTGAAGTTTCCACATAAATATTATAAACTGTCGCAATGAAGGAAATTTTTGTGTGTGATCTTAATCCGATAAGAATATACCCAAAAATTAATGGCAATTATATCAGAGAATCCGACAGATTGACTGGAAGTTCAGAATTCACGACATTCCAGTAGAAATCTGCACAAATTAAAATCTCAGATGGTAAGTTCGACATTGAATCATCTGGGTCCGCAAGCTTCAGTCGTTTGTTTTTTGCGAAGCATGAAACGTCAGTTGGTGGCGGCGGATGAAATGCATATTTGTCGATGCTTTCGAATACAATAATGTTGACTTTAGATTTTTCCCAGATGCTTGATAACTGAAATTGAACTTGTCTTCGCATTCGGCTATAACTAGATGGAGATTCAAATGTTTGAAGTTCCAAAGGTCTGGAGGAAATAACTGGAAGTTTCAAATTGTTTCCAAGATCAGAAGAGATGAAACTACATTGATTTCCACTATCCCAAAGACAACGTGTAAGTTTAATAACCCCATTTGTACACGTAATGAAAATTCTCGCAGTTTGCAAATCAACAAAATTTGACTTAAGTATATCAATTTTGTTTGCAGATGCAGTCGCAGATTGCTCCTCAGTTGGAATTTTACATATTGATACATGGTGTTTTTTCTTGCATTTGGGACAGCAATAGTTATCTTCACGATCACAATTTTTTGGGGCGTGACCAAACACAGGAAGCATTTGTTGATAGCCTTCAATTTCTGTATGCGAGCCTCTATATCCGTCACAGAGTTGCAATGTTGAGGCCAATATTCGGCAATTTCTCAGAAAGGGCAAAAATTTGAATTTTTTTAAATCGTTAGAAAGTGGCTTAGAGTGCACATTGAAATTTTCTAAAGAGGATTTTATAGAATGTTATGAAACTAGTAAGCCTTTAATCTTATTTGCAGTGACAGCTCCCTCAACTTCCTTGGCTAAAAATTTCATCAATTTGTAATGTTGCCTACAGTCAAGTTTTCACGTTTGACATTTACAAGCCAATTGCGACATATATCATGTGGGGAGGCACGGATTATTTTTGGAACCAAAATTCTTCCATATGATTGTATGTTTTCGCCTAAGGCATCCAATGCTCGTAGTCGTCTATTACAATCGATATATAGCTGATTTAATGCTGATGGAGATTAATTTTTAATAGATGTTAGGATTTCTAAATAGTCGAAATGAGTTTATTATTTTATCCTTATTTCCATACTTCAATTTTTAAATATCCTTTATTGTTGTATATGTATCGGCAGTTATATTTATTCCATCAACTAATTGTTTTGCCTCTCCATCTAAATATCCTCGTAAAAATACATGTTTCTCAATAAGCGATGAACGTTCACTTTTGTCGATGCAATTTCCAAAACGCTCCCAAAAACTGTGAAATTCTTCAATGTTACCGCAAAATGTATTTATTTTTACTGTGGGTAGGTTTACTGTAATGTTTGAAGACGCAGATGCATAATTTATACTGTCAGCTATTGGCGGTAGCGTATCACGTATTGGCAATCTGGGCGAGAAAAAACTGGCGTTCGTATTTGCTTTCTTTTTATAAGTAAACATCGTTAAATGAACATTTTCTGTGTATTTTTCGCACTGTGCTATGCATTTTATTCCTCATCATTTAGAAGATCATGGATTTTATCATCTGCTAAGGTTAGTTCGTTTATTTTGTCTTGTAAGCGTTCAACGCTACATTCTAAATCAGTTTTTTCACTAGTTGAATCATTCAGTTTCGCAATGGCTGCGCGAATCATTGATCTTTTAGATCTAAGTAAATCAAGTTTCTCTTTAATGATTGACATTTTAATTTGAATTCGTATCGAAAATTTAAACAAAGTTTAGTATAACTTACCAGAGTATGCTACCGCACCAAAATATGAGGGGTTTTATAGGTATCAAATTAGACTGAAAGTATCAAAACATATTACTTTAAGGCCTTATCACACGGCAAAATATCATCGGCACTCAGTCAGAAAACGACAGTGAAAGTGACGTCACTTGTGTGACATAACTCTAAAGTTTCATATGATTGGTTGAATTTCGTTTGCGGACAATATTTACGACGACATTTGCGAACTGGTTAGAAAAAGTTGTCGATTATGAAACTTGCTTGGCCGGTTTTTGAGGGTAGAAACTGAAAATTGCCGGCGAAATTTCACCGTGTGATAATGCCTTTATTCTTCTAAAAACATAATTAACTATTTACAACTGTTGCCAGCTGAGCAACAGAAATATTTGATATACACTGAAGTGACAAAAGTCATGGGATGACTGTTAATATCGTGTCGGTCCTCCTTTTTCCCGGCGAAGTGCAACAACTCGACGTGTCATGGAGTCAACAAGTCGTTGGAAGTCCTCTGCAGGAATATTGAGCCATGCTGTCTGTATAGACGTCCATAATTGGGAAAGTGTGGATGGCGCAGGAGTTTGGGCACGAACGGACCTTTCGATGATGTCCCATAAATGCTCGATGGGATTCATATCAGGCGATCTAGGTGGCCAGATCATGCGCTGGAATTGTCCGGAATGTTCTTCAAACCAATCGCGAACAGTTCTGGCCCGGTGACATGGCGCATTGTCATCCATAAAAATCCCATCGTTGTGTGGGTACGTGAAGTCCATGAATGGCTGCAAGTGATCTGCAAGCAGCTGAACATAACCATTTTCAGTCAATGATCGGTTCAGTTGCACCAGAGGACCGAGTCCATGCCATGTAAAAACAGCCCACACTATTATGCAGCCACCATCAGCTTGAACAGTGCCTTGCTGACAGTTTGGGTCCATGGCTTCGTGGGGTCTGCGCCACACTCGAACTCTACCATCAGCTCGTAACAACTGAAATCGTGACTCATCTGACCACGCCACGGTTTTCCACTGGTCTAGGGACCAGTCGATATGCTCACGAGCCCAGGAGAGTCGCTGCAGGCGATGTCGTGCTGTCAGTAAAGGCACTCGACTCGGTTTTCTGCTGTCATAGCTCAAGGAAGACAAATTTCGCCACACAGTCCTATCGGACACGTCCCTCGTACGTCCCACATTGATTCCTGCAGTAATTTGACGAAGTGTTGCGTGTCTATTAACATTGACCATTCTACACAGACGTCGGCGGTCTCGGTCGTTAAGTGCAGGTGGTCGCCCACTGCGCTGTCCATGATGGGATGTGATGCCTGAAATTTCATACTCTCGGCACACTCTTGATACTGTGGATCTCGGAATGTTGAATTCACTAACGATATCCGCAATGGAATGACCCATGCGTCTAGCTCCAACTAACATTCCACGTTCAAAGTCTGTTAATTCTCGTCGTGCCGCCATAAATCACGAAAAACCTGTTCACATGAATAACTTGAACACAAATGAAAGCTCTGGAAAACGAACTGCGCATTTATACTTTTTCGCTGCGATACTACTGCCATCTGTATATTTGCATATTGCTATCCCATGACTTTTTTCACTTCAGTGTAATCTCGTTTCCTACAATCACATAGTGAGACATTGCATAATTTAATGCGAAAGATCATTTAAAAATTTGTTTAGTATAGTTTTCAGCTGTAAACAGGTTCACATGTATAAACTGGTTTTGCAGTTTTCGTATAGACTTCGGAACTTTCTGACTAGTCAAAATAATCCATGAAGAACCTTTTTAAGTAAATTAGCATTCACAGAATGTTTTAGTCAGATGATTAGATTTAACAATCTCACAGTTATTTTTTGAAGGGGGTAGGGAGTAAAACTAAAGTTGTTGAAGTTTTGTTAGTTTCATCATTATGAATTATTCATATTCTTCACAAATCCTACGTTTTCATATTTTGATTGTGGCTGTATAATATGCATTCATTCATGAGGATACAGATTGTGCAACTAAAAACGTGGATATTGTCTGTAAATAATTTTATATGTTATTTTAAAATCTACAGACAGATTTATAAATAATTTTTGATTCATGAATGCAGTCTACCATAATCATTTCAATCGAAACGCTAGGAAGAAATTGTACCACAGACTGAATATAGCTGAATCTATAAATAAGGAATTCTTAGAAAACCAAATGTTCATTATTTAAATAACATATCCATTATCGATTAATACAATTTAATTTATTTATGTAGATAGATTTATTATTTATTTTAGCAGAGTTTATTTTTATTTACAATTTAGGGTGGCGTCAAGCATTTTTTCAACTTCTTTCAGGCCCTTTAAAACTTCCTGTTACAGATAGATAACTAATCATTGGAAGTTACATTTTGAATTTAAAATGTAGCTTGTTTTCTTGCAATGTAATAATAGATTAAAACAGGCGCTTTGTCGTTTTTTAGAGCCTTATTTTAAAAAGAATTAAATTATGTACGAAAAACAAATAACGTATTCCTTGAATTCAATATTGATATTTTTTTCATATAAAATATACCTGGAGAGGATTTATTTATTGCTACTGTTTCTTTGCATTGTCAAGTAAAGAATAAGGCAGTTGTTTATTGAAAGGGGAAAGGAAAGAAAGTAAGGGGACTTTAAAAGTTATCGAATGAGCATTTTTATATAATATACCTTCAAAATTGTTTAAAAAACCAAGTATTGTTTTACGCTGTATTCTTGATAAAAGCCACATTTTTCTTCTCCAAATGGCAGAAAATATCGGAATCAAAAGAAGTTTTAAGAAAAATAAACAAAATAAAGTATTATTTGATATTTTATTTGTCTGCTTTTGCTTATCGAAAACATGATTTGGCATTACTAAAATTGATCTAAGCCTGATTAAAATTTAAATTCAGTTTCGAGTGTTTGACTGGGTCATAACGAACAGCCTCTTAAATATTCTATGTCTTCTACCCGAACAATAATTGGAATTCATAAATCTTGACTTTTTATCGACTTTATTTCAATCAGATAACGATTTCCTAGAACTAACCATAAAGATGCTGTTTAGCTTGTGTAAAATGTAAAACAAAAAGCACATGATTTTCATTACAACAGAAGTCTTGTCATGCATAAAGCTATTTCGATGTATGCGCTTTTATCTGGTGTAAGAATTTTGAATCATCATAATAATTTTTTATATTTATTGTATGGATAATAAATATTTCACTAAGACTTAGTGCTACTCCAGTTCATAAAACAAATTAATATTCAGTTCTAGCAGAAGTTCTTAATCATCTTCATCGTCGGAAACGATACCAATTCTTTTGCCGACACATCTGATAGATCTGGTAACTTCTTCTTGTACCAAATTGAAAGACATGGCCAGTAGAGCCATTCCGAACAACAGGTACAGTGAGCACAGACCCAATGTTAACTGATTGTCATCAGAAATAACAGCTGTTCCTGGTACTAAGTCACCAAATCCTATGGTTGTTAAAGTTACGAAACAGAAGTAAGAACTGTCCAAAAAGTTCCACTTTTCCCAGAAAGTGAAGAGAACAGCCCCACCGCAGATATAGCTGATGACTAGGGCAAAGCACAACCACATGGGCACGCTCACTTCCTCCTCATCGCCTTGTTCGGTAGAGAGGACACTGAGAGATTCATCATCGGCCATGTTACCATCAATGTCCGAATATCGGGAGTCTTTCTTCCAACTGTATCTGAAAAAAATTAGAATCATTTCAACCATTCCATAGCGAATAAAAAAAAGTAAACCAGTAAAAATGAATGATTGTCTGTTTCTATTTACTCTTAACAAAATAGACCGTTAAAATGAATTAAATATACAAAAATAAGAATATGCAAAATGTTTTGCTGGATTTTTATAATTTTCAGAATATTTCCTTTTCTGTTTCAGTGAAAAATTGCTTTCCTTTAAAATAGATCAATTGTACACCATTTTACTATTTTTCCATAAATACATGTACTTTATACTGGATTCTATAGCGAACTCTATATTAGTATTCCATGTATTTAAAAGACGACGGAAATAACGTTTTAAAGTACATTGAAGATTCATTTCACTCTTTATAATGGGCAATTAAAACTGTGCAATCTAAGGATTTTGTAAGAATTATTTGAGTAGGAATCTTTTTATCAATAATGCGGGGAGGTGGGTGGAAATCTTGGGAAGCAGTTTGTGATCTTTCAAATTCCCTTTCTATAGCAGTAAGATAAATGTTAGTGATATGACAATTTGCATCTAAATTTAAAGAATTTAGGTCACGATTTTTTTAAATACATATAATAATTTTTAAACAAAATTTAGTTACAGTTGATTATAATAAATTCTAAAAAAATGTATTGCTATATTACTAATTTAATTTGTCCAAATGAATTAGTGGCCAATTACTCTTCACTTTTTCTATCTTCATTCAATCAATCAAGTAAAGGAGAGAGGCCTCAACAGAGAGGAAGTCCATTTAGAAAGGGCTGTTCGATTTTAAAATAAGAGGAATTATCTTAGAATTATTCAGTAGTTAATTCTTCTTCAGATATCTTTTTGAAATGTTTTCCTTTTTTTCTCAGTAGAATGCGAATTTTTATAGATTTCTTCGTTCATCTTCTTTTAGATTTGTTGCCGGGAATGTGTGAAACTCCCATATTGTATAGAATACTTAAATATTTTTAGGCAAAATATAAAATATGAGACTTATTATCCTGGAGTATCCTGTTTTCGTATTATCCAGCCTAGTTTTTTTTTATCGTAGCCATCTATTAATAAATTTGTCAAAGCCCAAAAACTATTTGACTCTTACACTTTCATACTTGTGTAATCATTTATCAGTGAAAAATAAAATCAGTTTTAGCCGTTTTCTTAAGAAATAGGCCTATGATTTACATTGATGTTTTGTTTACGTTTCCTATTTTTAAGTTGGGCATTATTGAAATTATTGAAATGTGCCGTGCAGTTTATTATTCATATTAACATGTACATGTTTATTATTCATATTAACATGTACATGTTTATTATTCATATTAACATGTACAATGTCTTCTGTTTGAAAACCACACATTACCGGCAACACCTTCTATGATTCACGGGGCCGCGGCTGCGTTTACATTGAGATAAATGGAAGGCTTACTACTTAGAATGAAGTGAAACAATATGTATTATAACAGTGAGTTTGGGTATAAAAACTTTTATCTTCTGGTGTTAGTGAAAAAAAAAAAATGAATTCATAGAACTCCGACCTATCCAGCATTTTTGTTATTCGGCTTGGTCTTTTGCTTCATCAGGCCAGATACTCGGGAGTGTGCTGTATCTTTCTGTATAAAGTAATAAAATGGCAAATTTGATAATTTAATCATCAATTCTATCAATGCTTTTAGTTCATATCAAAGAATCAGTAAAAATCTGCTTAATGTAGAATAAACAAAACATTAAATAAAGTGTATAAATGAAGGTTAAAATAAGTTTTGGGAAACATACATTGATTGACAACAGCACATTTACAAGAATTATATAGTACGTTGATGCTTATTATGTTTTTGAAATCTTAATTTTGATAACTCGTCTTTAAAACAAGAATTTTGAAAAAAGAAATCCCATCGTTTTCCAGGAGAAAAAAAAAATCCTTTTCCATTAAAAAAAACTTTGCGGAAAATAAATAAGAAAATGAAACATTAATCAATGACAACTAAAAATATATATTTGAAAAATATTGCTTTGATAATTTCAATGAAACAGTTGAAATTCAGGTGATTTTATGATAAATTTTGCTTACAAATGTCGAATAATCTAAGAAAAATTCTCGAGGGATTATTCACAAACCCATTATTTTCCATACTCTCACACTTAGAGTCGTATATCACAACTAAATATGCCTTGTCTTAAAATAAATTTTCAGTGTACAATTCTCAGCACCAAATCGGATAGTTCATGAGGTAAAGACAGTTCTCTTTTATGTTTCTAAGTTGGCATTATTTTAGACTCATAAATATGTATTTTAATTTAATTTAGAAACGAAAGTTTCCAATAAACCAAATAGTAAAAAAATAAATAAATGGCAAAGCGAATTTGGACGGAGAGAAAAAGAAGAATGAAAAGTTGTTAATAGAAAACAAATTATTTTTATATATTTCTTCTTCAGAGTCAGCTGACTTACTTTTAACATAAAAAAGATTGGACAAATGTGTGTGTGTTTCAATAATTTTCACCAAAGAACATAGAAATAAGATGACGAGGATTATAATTCTATGAATATCATGTACAAATTTTATTCATTAGAGCAATTATTCCAAATATTAATCTAATTTATGAGGTCAATGAAAGTCTTTAAAGATTTATATATCATTGAAACAGAAACTAACTACATTGTTTACAATCTTCATACAAACATAATTTTTTTAAATACAGACTGAGAAGTTGTAGGTTACTGAAGTGGGAATGCTGAAGAATTTTATATATTCGTAATCCATTCTTGACTATTCGTTCATTCATTTCAAATCTTATACATGTTTAAAATGAGTTATTTCCTGAAACACATCATGTCAAGATGAAAATAAAAATCATTGTAAGATTTCTTTATTTTTTCCCATTTACTTCTGTATTGACCGGAGAACATTTGTAACTTCACTTCCCTTAGAATTTTTTTGAAAGTCATGTAATTTTGTAATGCATGTGAAGTTTTGAAATTTTTATGCATACTACTTTTGAAATTCGTTTCTTGCATGGGGATGATGTACGGGGCGCAGAACATAAAGTACAAGAGAATATCATAAGATGACATTTACCATATAAATGTTATGCTCAATGCAAGATTTCCATTAAAGTTGTGCGTAAATTTAAGATTTGGCTAGGCGTAAAACTCAGTTATAGTCATGCTTCACTAACTTTAATAGATGAAAAATTGAAAAATACACAGAAATTTTTAAAAAACGCTGATAAATTTAAAGTCGTACTCGAGATTCAACTTGTGTGCAGGAAAAAGTTTAGTTGAAGTAATAAAAGCGAAGTAACCCATAAGGTTAATTGGAATATTCTAGTATGGAAATGTTTGAAAAGTTTTAGATGCGAGGAATAGAAATTTTGTAAGTTTTTTTAGTATAAGTAATATGCCTATCAAAATTTCGAATTTAAAGTATTTTGTTGGGAGATCATTATAACCAAAATTGTGGGCGATTGTACCAGCTTAACAACTAGTCGCCAAGGATAACTAGTAAAAAATAACAGGAGTAAATACTGTTAAGGATTTCCAATCCGTCAGGTTTGCTTGCGTGTAGAATTGGTGTATGGTGTGAGATAACACAATCAGCAGTCCTTCAATAGAAAAACTACACGACGTTTATTTACATGAAGACAGGATAGCACAAAAGTGACAAATATTTATAGAGGACAACTATATACAGCTGAGACGAAGACAGCACACAATAACAACTATAGCCCACAAGTAATAACAATGTCCTTTGCACAAAAAGCGGTCAGACATGATTCAGCAGGAGAGGGGATTCTCGCAGCTTTGCTCTACGGTCTTTCAAGATGGCTGAACTACACCTCTATCTCTTCTAGCTTTAACTCCTCACTACTTTGATTCGCGACTATTCCACGACAGGATACGCACATAGCCATTCAGCACTCCGCCGTAGCTTCGGTATTCTCTCGGGGACTTCGACTACTATTCACCACCACCAATTCAAGACCTCTCCATTCAGGACCACTCACCAGGACTATTATTATTACCGGCGACTCTGTTGACGACTGCTTCAGCTTGAAAATGTCGGCCTTTTATAGTTCCCAGGAGGCGGAGTTAGAAGCTTCTAGCCCAATCAGAAGCGTTTAAGCGTATCTCGATTCCTAATGAAAGATCGGGAAAATTCTCGAAGAATCGAGTATTGACCATTTTTTGTCGCCAAAGTTGCCAAATTGTCGCCAAGCTCTAGGATTACTGATGCGAATCCAATACAGATGACTATAAATCCTTCTTTCTCATGATGATACTGTACGTGTTGGGAAGAAAAATTACAGGTATGTAACAATACTATGAAAGAACAATGTTTCAAACTGAGAATTTATTTCATATCTGCCATGATAAATCTGTTGCCAGGAAATGAAAATTCGACTAAAGTAGAACAAAGAGATGAATAACATACATATTCTTTTAATTCTACTTTAGTCGAATTTTCATTTTAAAACTTCTTAATCAACAAATGTGGATGTTGGTGCAAGTGATCGCTTTCTAATAAGAGATGCAAAAAATTCTTTTTTATACAGAAAATCAAAGATTGTAATGGTTATTTTGTTGTAAAATAAATTACAATTTGAGTAATGCTTTAAATTAAATGTGTTTTTTTAAATTGGTAATTCTTTTGTCAAAGGAATTC
Organism: Argiope trifasciata; assembly: GCA_026543055.1. Lineage (NCBI taxonomy): Eukaryota > Metazoa > Arthropoda > Arachnida > Araneae > Araneidae > Argiope > Argiope trifasciata. The sequence goes on along the minus strand of JAPMOQ010056865.1, from coordinate 2,606,679 downwards.
TTTCCTAACCATATATCTGGATCTACATACTAATTACTTTTTTTAAAATAAAAAATTCATGATATTTACCTGTTTTGTGGCACAAATATTTGGTGATTTCCGAAACTATAATTCTCATGACTTCTTGGATCCATGATAGTAAAAACTTCTGGGGCTGTAGATAGCACTGTTCCAACTTTTTTCCGCAGCTGCAATGGTCTGGAATTAACTTTTGATTCTTCCTGCAAGGCATACTTATTTGTAATTATAGGTGCCAGTGGAATATCTTGTGCATGATTGTGGTAGCGAACGCTGTGACGATTGGTTCTTAAAGGGTAATTGTTCAGAATAATTTCATCCTTCTGAGGATACACCAAGGATGGTGTGAATGGTGGCAATGGATCCATTTCCACATGCCTTGGAGTAGATTTACAAGAGCTGATTGTCGGAGAAGAGTTAGTTCTGGCTGTATGGTAAGAACTGCTGGATGGTAACTGCGGCGAGTCTAACGGATCTGTGGAATTTGAGACAGGGGATGGGACGAGGACACTAGCACTTTGAGTGGCTTGTTGCATGATGTGTACTCGATGAGATGAGTTTATGAGTCTGTTCGTAGTTCTCTTGCGATGTTTCTTCGGTCGAACGCAAAAGTAACAACAAACTTTCCAGTAAATGAACTTGAAAGAATGTGCCATGGCGTCTCCAATGTTGGAGAGACAAAGAAGCAGCAGAGGGATGCCTACAATGGCGTAGACTATGGTGACGATTTTACCCCATGGGGTTTTCGGTGCAACGTTTCCATAGCCTTAAAAAAGACAAAATTGTTAATCCATTAAATAATTTAGCTTATTTTATATTACATGCAAAAAGGCTATAACCACCAGCTTGATATTACCCTGTCGATCGAATCATTAACTTTTCTGTCCTTTAACCTTTCTTGATAATGATTTGCACAACTTTTTAAAAATTTATCCTTATTAATTAATGAAAGTAAAAAGTTATTAATTACATGGATATCGAAATTTTTTTATGGTTATATATTATTTATTGTTAAGCTGTTATTAACTATCAAGTATAATTAGATTCATATCAATTTCTTTATGTTTATTTAGTAATTACGATATTTATATGTGGCGAGTGCCTGCTTAAACAATATTTTGTGTAAAAGTAGATGTCTTCAATCATGGGAAATAATAAATAAATAAAGACAAATAAATTTTTACAAGGTTGTTGAAATAAAAAAAAACATAAATCATTAACATATTAATTAGGTTTAAAATGTTTTGAAATGTTAATTGACTGAAAATTAAATTAAGTGGTAATTAACTAATAACTAAATTGACTGATGCGCATATAAAAAAGTGCGATCTCTATACGCGCTGGATAGGACTGCAAAATATCCATATTGTCCACTGATTGCTTCCTTATATATCTTCTATTTATATGACTATAATTCAGAATTACTAATCTTATCTCAATGAATCTTAACACAGCTATAAATTAGAAGGCGTATGTGAACTGTTATGTACTTTCCATTTTCCTATTCCGAATTTATACTCAAGAAATATGGTCATGGATGGTTTTTCAACTTTCTGTCGTAGGTTATTGCATGGCGGTCTCTGTACCAATGAAAGACTTCAGGCAAATTGATTTAAAAATGAAGTTAGTCTATTTATCAAACCAATAAGTTGAAAAATTCGGGAAAGAAAACATAAATATAATATTAACTCTATTAAGTGTTATTGACAAGCTTATTGTATTATTATATTCACTTAGTTATTATAATATAAATTAACATCAAGTGTCTGCTTAGTTACGTTTAATCATGCAGTTATGTCATAATAAATAAATAAAATACCGATATATTTTTAAAGTTACAAAAATAAAAAAGGACTAAAATAAATAATTAAAATGTTGATTAAGTTAACAATGTATATAATTACCGGTATCCGTATTACATACTATATATCAATGTATTAAAAAGACTAGTGTATGCTTAATCATACAATTATAAATCCTAAGAGGTAAATAAACAAAAATATAGATATATTCTTAAAGTTGCTGAATTGAAAAATAACCTAAAATAATTTTTTAAATTGTTTATTAAACTGAAAATGCGCTAAAATATTAAAATAAAATAGCCAGTATATTATACGAGAGCTTCATAATGTGTTTCTGTTTAAGGATCGCAAACTGCTTAAATCCATACTTTAATAATCTGACCCTGAATGCGCTAGTGCAAGTAATCGGAGTAAAGTTCATTTCGGTTGTTAAGAGATGACCGATTATTTTGCAGCACCAAAAGTTTATCACCAAGGTTCACTGATTTTCTCTCATAATCCTTTCTCCTTATCTCTTCTCGTCCTTGGGTTTATCAACAATGTCGACCAAACTTTTATTTCCAGCTGGGAAGAGAAATTAACTAAACAACTAGATTTTACGTATTTCAGCAAAGTTAGCTATGGGTATGGCTATAAATGTAAAGGGTCAAGTAGGGATAAAGAGTCAAAAAATTTAAACTCTTCTGATTCATTGCCAGAACCTTTACCACAGAAATAACGATAGCACAAACCAACAATAATAATAATAAATGTAAATCATGATTTAACTGTCATTATTTGCTAAAGCCTATGGCTATATTCAGTTTACAGTAAAAGATGGACAGAATCTTTTAGATTGCAATTTTAAAATATTTATATGTAGTTATATATTTTCAGCACGGATAATTTATTTTCAAATACAAGCCAAAAGAAAGATGGGGTGGTGGCGGAGAGACAGAAACTGGGACCATTTGATTTAAAGAAAAGAGGCTTCGGGTGTTTCCGATTTTAACTTAAACAGTACACTTCCGAGTATCCAGCCTAATTTGGCGAAAGTACTGGCCGAATTACAAAAAACCGAATAGGCCGGAGTTCTATGTCTACCAACATCTCGAGGCACAGTTTTTATGCCAAAATTCCCTTTTATTCTTATTTTCTCACTTCTTATTGAGCACGAAGTCCTCCATTCACTTTAATGTGAATGCAGCTATGGCCTGGAGAATCATAGAAGCAGTTGCCTGTAATGTGTCGAGTTAAATTAAAAGGCTGTATACTTGTGATTTATATTTGTTTTTATACTGTACTGCACATTTCAATAATTTGAGAAAAAGTAAGAGAAAAGGTGTAAACTATACACATTTTAATATAAATTCTGTAATTCCCAACTTAAAGGTAAGAAAATAAACAAAACGTTAATGTAAATTGTAGACTTAGCTCTTAAGAAAATTGACTCAAACTTATGATAAATAATTACAGATATGAAAAGATAACCCTAAGAAAAGAGTCAAAACTTACAGTGCTAAGGTTGGGAACAAGTCCTTAATAAATGATATAATAGATGCCTGGCTTTCTTCATTTAATTTCAATAAAAGAAAACTAGGCCGGATAGTCGCGAATCAGATACTCGGAAGTTTACTATGAGTATATATTCCATAATAAGAAATTTTTAAAATATGGTATACAATTAATTAAATCAAGCAGTAGATCTCTAGTGTTCCTTTTCAAAATGTCTAGTGGGTATAGCACATAGTCATGCCGCTCTTAAATTGCGAAAAAAAATTGAATTTGAATTTCATTTGATTTTAGTTAATTACACTAATTTCCCATTTAAAATCAGCACTATGAATATATTCGTACCAACTTAGTAATTTAAATTTTATTTGATGTTATAATTCAATACGTATACTCTCAAGCTCTTATTTATGACGGTGTTAAAAATGATAAAACGTTCTAGTTCACCCAAAACAATTCTGAATGTCAATTTTTATCCCAGCTTAACCCTTCCTGCTATTTAAAATTCGTGAGTAGACGTTTAGAAAGTTTGATCACAGTATTTGTTCCATAATTTGATGATTCCCTTCTATAGTTCCGAATGGTTGTTAGAATATTTATACTGTAGATATATTTTCTCAGTTTCTTTTTATTAATATACTCTAGAATATTACTGCGTGGGGTGTTCATAAAAAGTTATTTATTTATTTATGGAAAGTTATTTATTTGAAACACATTTGAATTTTAAACTTTTATACCAATTTAACTCTCTCAAATATTTAAAGTTCACAGATATGATATTTAGAAAATTTGCTTAATTTGGTTTAATGCATTTAAAGCAGTTATTTTCTTCAATAACTTCAAATAACAATCAGAATATATTTATAATCTAGAATATTTCCTCCGCTGTTTTATGACTGGAATTAGTTACTTAGGATATTTAATTACAATTCTATTTAATATATTTAATATTTGGACTATAAGATAGACAAATTGAGATGCATAAAATCAATTTTTAAAATGAAAGTACTTCGTCCTCACAGTTAGAGAACAAATATTTAGATTTAAATATCATTAACTAAATATTTTGTTAAAAAATTTATAGCCTTTGTGCTCTTTTAACATAAATAGCAAAATATGCAATTATATTCTAGTATAGAAAATATTTTAAACAATTTACTATAATAAATTTATTTAAAAAGTTATTGTAGTTATATTTAAAATTATAAAAGTTATATTTTTTAATTTAAATGTGGTTTAGAAAATAAACCATAAATATTTGCCTAAATTAGACTGTTTGAATCCCAGGACTACTATATTGAATTATAATCTAATACTATAATATGAGGAATGTTTGTCAAGTCGAAAATCGCCCCAGAATTAATAAACTCCGGTAAACTTGAAGGTCTGGGGTTTTTGGCCACGAGAAATCGATTGGCGCTAGTTTTGAAGCGCTACAGTCGAGCAGTTCGGAGTTACAGATAGGATATTTTCAAACTTTATTAGTTCGCCATAATGGCTACTTAAATTTTCAAGCGGTAACGTGCTGCCATCTATAGCTAATATGGCGAACTAATAAAGTTTTATGTTCATGCTGTTATAGGTTTATAATATGTTTCTTATGTATGTATATATATTTGGTTTTTCTAAATAAATTTGTCAAAAATATTGAACTTCAACACACTTCAATCTTTACCTTTACTTTACCTTTGTATAGAATAGTTCCCTTTCCAAACTCTAACTTTGTTTAGAATAGTTTACAATGGTGCACTTTAACCGGTTATCTTTTCACCAATGGTTTCACAAATTTTCTTATGGCATGTATTGTTTTGATAAATCACAATTGAAAATTTAAATCTTCGAGTTAGCTTCGGTACTTGTTTTCTCCGAGCGGTGCTCGGTCACCCGCTGGTATTTTAGAAAGCAGTTTTAATTGTTATAGTCCTCATAAATTAAAAATGGAGTAAGTCATAGTTAAAAAAATTTCACCTGTTGGTTCGAAAATTACAGAATCTAAGATTACGAGCTTGCGTTTTACACACAAGAAACAAAGGAAGAAGAGGCATACAGAATTTAAAATATCTTACGTGACCTCATACCTGCACACTATTGTAAATTTATGAATGCAAGAATATTTTTTTTTCTTTTCATTGTGCCGAAAGAAATTAGTGACTCTATTCAGTAAGCCAATAGTTTAATATTAGTAACTAATTTCCTTAATTAGAATATGGTATAAACTTTTATTTTTAATTTCACAAAAAAGATGATTACATTTTTTAAAGTTCTAAAAACTACATTTTTTTTACTTGTATATGTTGAAATTATTTCTCTGTGCAGTAAAAAGTTTTCAGTTGGTAAAATTCGGAATCTTATTTGGCAAGATAATGATAAAAGACGTTTGAAACTCTTAAGGTTTGATACATCTGTTCTTTCACTCATAATGAAAATTATTTTAAATACATCTTTTTATTTATACTCGGTATATTTAGAGTTGGTTTACACGACACGATGGGAACGAATATAAAAATTATTACATCGATGTGCACATATTAATTAAATAATTTCGTAACTAAATTATTGGCGAAGCATTTAGTGGAAAGAAATTAGTTCAATAGTAGATTAGAAATACTGTATTCTAATTTGGGGGCTATATATCTCTAAATATATCAAGTCCTCATTCAAATTAAATGTATCCTGTAGTAACTCATTATTTTCTCCTCTACTTATGATAATGAAGATGTATAATAACTCTAAAAAGTAAGATCTTGTCTGTGACTTCATGAAATTCATTCTATAGTGCAAGCACACTGAATTTCCATCCAAAATACAGAAAGAAAAAACACACACCTCTAAATGTGACATTACAGTAATACTTCAAAGTTATGTGATAAATGAGGTCAAAGAAATGCGGGTAGGTCAAGATCTATATTTGCAAATAAATACACGCGAATTTTAATCTGGCGCAGATGAAAAATAGATAAATCATACCACCTCCCCTCTACCCAGAAGAAACAACCTTAGACAATATTCTGTAGTTTGGAAGAATTGCTGGCTTCATTGTATGATTAGGTTATATTATATGATTGTTTGATAAAAAATTACTTTGATTGAAACCGGTTAGGTTAAAGAATGAAATAAATTGATTTATTCTTGCAAGCTTTATCTATCCAATCTCAAAAAAAAAAAAAAAAAAAAAAAAAAATCCATTGATGAATAGTCGTTTTACCGTTGAGGACCGTGTAACGTCACTATTAAGAACATTTGACGTAATACCTTTCGTACAATTGAGTCCTCAATACATTACATCTATAGAAGTCAAAAATAATGTTTGCCTGTATGTCTTTTATGCGCTGCCGTATCGCTCACCCGATTGCGATGAAACTTCAAATAATTACTTGCAGTAACGGGATGGTGATAGGCACAGTAAAATTAAGTAATCTATATAAATAAAAATGAATGTTTGTCTGTATGTCTCTTATGCGCTACCATACCGTTCATCCGATTGCGATGAAATTTTGAATACTTATTATTTGCACTTATTTGTTTCTGTTGAAGATGGAAACAAAAATTGCAACACTAAAGTCTCGAATACTAAAGTTAAAGAAATAGAATTAATATTATTTACACTTCTGCTTTATACATCACTCAATTTCAATGAATGTATTCATTTCCGATACAAAAATAAATTTTATTCTTTCTATCATTCTTAATTAAACAAGTCAGTTATTTAAATTTGAAACGATATTTCCAAAATTATTTCTTCTGCGGCAGCAACGCACCAGGTACCAGCTAGTTTTATATAAACAGCATATAACAAAAGAATTTAGCCCAAAAACCTTATTCCCGGACAATTCAGTACTTTCTGTTGACCCTCAAATAACTCGGAAAGTTTCCGTACCAATACATATTTTTGAACATGAATATTTTCTTAAAATGTTAATTTCTCTTTCCCCTGTGATTTTAGTTAGATGCAAGATTTAGGAAAATTGTTATTTGTAGAAAAGTGCATAATAAAGTATATAGTTTTCAGATATGCCGAAACAAAGTAGTGTGTAGTAAAGTAAATAACGAAAGTGTTACAAAAATGTGCTATTTCCTTATTGATGGTTTTATAAAATTTAACCAAGTTCATTGAAACTCAATAACATTCTGTCTCATCTGCAATTTCTTCACAACTGCAAGTTGATATTTTTTTTATTCTCTATCTTGTATCTAGAATATTTTCATTTTTATGCTCCTTGTTTTATCTATTTTTTCTAAAAAAAAACTTGTAGCTTTTTTAACACGTTCACTGCTACTATTCTCGCCTGATCTATCTGCTATCTATCTAATTAGATGACCCCTTTGCTATCTTTTAACTGTAGTAGAGAAAGTGTCATCTAATAACATAGATGTTCCTCGAAAAGAACGCAATCTACGAGTTATCTCATAGTTGGCAGTCAACGTGTTAAAAGAAGCAGAAAGCTTTTGAAAAGCTTTCAATCTCTATTTGCTTCTCTTACAGGTCTGCATTTCAGCTGACAGTTCCTAACGTATGAATTTCTTCCCGTAAAGATATATCATCTCATATAAGCGTGTCGATTGTTAGTTGTTTGCTACGCAACACAAATAACTTATTGACATCATTTCAATCGATTTTCAAGGACGAAGAGTTCAGTTATATTTACGTACTGTTTTTAAAGCAACACTAGGGCTATTTTGGCAAGGACCTCGTAATTTTGAATCGCGATCAGATGACCAGGCTGACTTGAAGTGGCACCTCGTCTTCAAACTTTCATCCCGAACCAAAGGAGAGCATTCAATTCCGATTAATTTAACGCGCACCGGACTCGCTTACATAACGATTCTATGGTGGAATCGAATCTCGAGGCTGAAACCTGCGGGCTCGAAGTCGAGACCTTACCACCAGGTCAAGGTGGTAATTAAGTGGTGATTCATTACCAAACGATGATGTTGGCAATCTTGATAACTTTTAACATACGAATAGCTTGATCAATTTATCGTCTTGTTTTTTAATTCTTACAAGAAAAAAAATTCGACACATTTTCTTTTTTTATTTGATATTTTTATTAATATTGCACTTAAGAACAGGCAACATTTGAAAAAGGTGGAAGAAATTATTTGCCTTGTAATTTCGAGTTAATTCAAATATAATTATATTTGCTAATGCAAATATAATTGCAAAAAACTTGGTTTCATTGCTACGAAGATACTCAAAATATATATCAGGAGCTGAATTGCCGATGTGAAATCAAAAGGATAGTTACATTGAAGATTTATGAAAAAGGTAGCATTTTGCATATTTTGCCTTCTTATAATAGAGCTTATTGCTTATCTGCATAGCTTCCAATAAACCAATAATTCATTTGGCTATTTCGATGTGTAAGTTAATTCGTTCTTAAGTATGAACTGGATAAATATAATGCAATTTATTAAAATCATTGTTGATATGTATTCCAATTAAAGTCTATTTGATTGAAAATTCTATTAAATGGTGTACAAAACCACACGAATAATCAACAAAAATTCTTCCAAAACGTAAAATAATGTTTTAAAAAAACATGAAAACAAAAGTTACTAATATTCAATTTTAAAAGTAAAAAAAAAACAGTTAAATAAAAAAAAGATTTTTTTTCCTTCAAAATCTCAAAATACTTATTAAATCGGTTTAAATAGGAAACATATTTTTAGCTTGCTAAACTTTGAAAAGGAAAGTATTTTTGGCAAAGCTGTTGACAGAATTCTTGTCGGTTAAAAAATCACGTACATCCGGCGTGATTTCTAATTATTATTGAGTAATAATGCAAATGGGAAACATTGTTTGTCAAACTGTGACATTTAAAAGAGAGAATCTTTTTCTTCTAAATGTAATTAGTAGAATGTTTCTAAAACATACTTGGTTGAGTAGCTGTGCGTATTTCCTATACTGTTCGCCTGACTTCTCCAAATTTAGACAAGTGTGTCAAAAGCGAAGTGCCGGCGATTAAAATAAGGGGACTAGATAGGCCAAGATGAACACAGAAAGGAAGTACCGCATTGAGAGGATAGGTTTAATATCGAATTACCTCTACTAATGGTTACAATCAACTTTTGAATTTCCAGCTTTTGTTTGGATGTTTTCTCCTTAATTGTCGTTAAAATTTTAAAGAATTGCACTTAACAATTTGAAAATAATTAATATAAACATGTTTGTTTATGCATGATTTACATTTTCTACTAAATAACTGCAGAATTGAACAAAAATTTTGCATATTATTTTATTTAAAACAACAGAAAGAATAATATCAACTATTCATATACAGAAGTTAATTAAATATTTATTAATTAGAGACAAATCGAGATTTCACTATTTTTCAGAAGTAACTTCGAAGCAAACCGTTCTATAAAAATATTTTCATGTAATAGTCTCAAAATTCAAAATTAGATCATCTTAAAATTCAAAATCTGTTATTATTTTTTAAAATTTGAAATATCTTTTAAATCACGTCAACATCATTTTCGTGCTATATTTTTTTCCTCCGATTTTCATTTATGATTTATTTTATTCCTTCATTTTTTTGCGATTTATTTTATTCATCTAATTTTTATTCACGATTTATTTTATTCCAACAACTTTAATTATATATTATTATTCCTACGATTATTTATTTTATTTTAAAAGTTAATTGAAAAAATTCAGACGATTTTGAAAAAAAAAAAAAGAAATTTAGAGACATAATAACAATTTTTTGTTTTTAAGATAATTGTACAGTTTATTCATAAAAAATAAAATTGCAGTGATAAAAAGCTTTTGATTTCTATAATATTTTTTATAAAAAATAAACTTATCATTACAAAAAAAGTATTTAAATTTTTTTTTGGACTCCTTAAGATATTGTTGATTGGTGTTATTAAACAGACTGTTATCTTTTTGCACATAAAGCATAGTTAAAATTATACTCACAAATGCTGAAGTATAAGCAAGATTTGAAAGTCTAATGTTTAGTTATTCAATTAATTAAACCTTAAACTTTTACTTGATGAAAGAGCTCGGAGATTTTATTTTGAGCAAAATTGAATACCTCACTTGCATGTTAAGAGTGCGATCAACATTAATCAGAATATATATATTAGATTTTTAGAGTATATCTATCAACGTCTCTGGTTTTTATAGTTTGAATTTAGCATCTATATTTTTGATAGAACGTTATGAAACCTTTTAGTATAATTATAAAGGCTTGTTTTAATAATAATTATTATTGCTATTAATTTTTGCCAGTTAAATCTTGAAGAAATGGAAATTAACAAGCCTTTTAATTTTCAGCTATAAGTTGAGGTTGGGGTTTTGATTTTATTCTTAAACCTTATATTTCTATAGAAAAATATTATTTTATAACTTATAAATAAGTTATAAACTGATAGCAAAAATGTTAAATGTTAAATTTTATTCATATGCATTGTTCTTAAAAGTTGAATATGTTTTCGCTTAATGTTGTTTATACATCAATGGGAGCAAAAGAGCGATATTTAAAAAAAAGTAAAATGGAATTGTGTACGTCTGTATGCATCCAGCATGTAAACACATTTAAAATTCCAAAAGGCAATGAGCTTTGCAAATGAAATTTTATATGCCGCCTTTATTCGAAAGTCAAAGATAATTCTCAAATTTTTGTCAAAATTGTCATTGTCAACCATTGCAGATTGAATTTCTTTTGACATATATGTAAACACTGGAAGTGAGGAATGAAAAGAAAAAACGAAGAAAATAAAATTTGACATTGGAACCGTATGTGGTAAAAAATTTGTCAGTTTGTCTGGTTATTTATCTGTTTATCCTAATGCTTGAAGACTTAATGATTTCAAAACCACAACAGCTAGTTGAAAGGTATGCTATCCTTAGATTAAAAACTTTAGATATGCGTAAGATGTATCAAATTCATTAATGGTAAGATATATATATATGTTTTGAACTGTGCATTTACTTTTTTTAAACCACATGACGAAAATCGGCACAAAATGCACAATATTAAGCAAATATATGTAAAAGTGGGGTAGAAGAAGACAGGATTTTTGCATAAAATTTATGTTATAAAAGAATGAATTAAAATCAATCATTTTTTAATTTAGGAAAGTTTCGCGCACACAAACAAAAACCTATTTGGTGAATCGAATGTGAAATTTCAGTGTAAAATAATGGGTGAACTGAATCACGTCAAATACTGGTGGAGATATGCCGTGAAATGCTTAAAGGTTTAACCTCCACATCATTATCCAGATCATATTATTGAATTCCGGAGCTATTTAAGGAAATATATATTAATTATTGAGTAAACATTAAAACAATTTGATTTCAAGATTTTGATGACTTTTTTTTTACTTCAGATTTCTCTGAATCCAAGAATAGAATTTTTCGAATTTTGCATTCAAACATACATATAAACAAAATGACTTAAAAGCTCAGAGAATCAGGTGAATGAAATTTGATAGATGACCTTTACGTTTTCTGTAGTAAATTTCTGTCAGGTTTTGAACCACAGCTGTTAAAGAAAAGAAGCATTTTTCTAAAGTTTGTACATACACGGTTTTCATTACTACATTATGTAATAAGACAATGCGAATAAAGCTTTTTAATGTTTACATTCATGTTGAATGCAAATATATATATATATATATTAAATTATTATGTTAATTTATATTAAAAATATTCACTTATTACGCTTATTTACGTGGGTGTTTATCCAATATAAATATTAAATACATTTTTTTACATGCCTAAAATTAAAACTATTTTAATGTGAAAATCAGAAGAATCTAGTGTCATCAAATTGATGTAATTTAAACGAATACTATTCCGAAATTTTAATTTTATCTCAGAATTAAATATTTCAATAAAAGTTTGCGAAATTATTTTTGAAAATCGCAAAGTTATGAGTTAGAGAGAGCTATAGCAAATCATCAAGTCATTTTGAATAATTATAGATGATTTTTGTTATAAGTAATTGATTGTTTTCATATATGATTTTATATAAGTACAGATGTTTAAATATACATGCAGAATACATAAACATAATTACTTTTTTCAAATTTTAGAGTTTTGGGAAATTTAGTTAATTTGAAGCTGACGGGTGCTAAAACTTTTTAATTCATTTGAAAATTCAAATTCAAATATTAAAAAAATTATAACCAAATATATAATAAATAAATTTAATATTTTTTATAAATAACAGGATAATAATTAAGATGAAATATTTTTTATTAATTTGAAAGCAAGAATTTGTATAAGCAAAGGTGAGATTTTAATAAATAGTGAATATATATTGCATGTTGAATACAACTATTCAGTAGTTGAAAATAAATTGGAAAAAGCACATATAATTCACCCGAAGCAAAAAGTATAAATGTATTTAATTTTATTCAAAATGACTTAAGAGCACAAAACCAATTCAGATTTGTTCTCTTTTTTTTTTTTTTTTTTTTTTTTTTTGCCTTAATTTTCAGATTTTTGGAATACAGTATTAACAGTACAATAGTAAATACGAAATAATAATAATAAAATAGGGAAAACACAAATAATGAAAAAAAATTGCTAATTACCACTTCTCCGAAGGAAAAAAAACTCCGTAAAATATTCTATGAGTGAAGACAAAAATACCAAAGACGATAAATTCAACCTGATAAAACTGTAAATTCAATTTGCAGACTATATTTTAGAATAATTGGAAATGGAAAATTAAAGAAAATTAATTGAAAAAACATTCGAATTTCAAAAAAAAAAAAAAAAATCGAATTAAAGCATTTGAATTAATAAGTTTGACTGCACTATTATGCTCTAAGAGAATGGAAATACAAATAACAAAAAATTTCCTATTCCATTATCGAAGTATTAATATAGTTATCTTTACGAATAATATACAAATATTCTTACCTTATATCAACAATGTCATAGACACTAAATAATTTTTAATTTCCACCTGGAGAGCTTTTGCTGTGCGCGCAATGTCAATGAAATGGTTCAACTCGTCAGAGATATCCGACTGATCGTGCTTTGCACTGGTAAACAGCACGCTCCGTTAGTTCGGGCGGGATTCCTTTCCATCAACGAAAGTAAGAAAGAAAGAAAGAGAATAACACCTTTCTACTAATTCTATTTTTATTACCCACCATTTTTTTACTTTCTTTTATAAGAAGTAAGCAGACAAAAAATGAATTGCAACCATCGAAAAGTTCGATATCCAGATTCTAAATAATCATCACTTTTCAGAATTCCCTTGATGCAGTAGGTGAATTTTTGGAATTTTCCCCATCATCTGTAGACACGATAACGTGAATTTGGTATGTTATCTTTATATAAAACATACATATCCATATTTTAGTGAAATCTGATAAAAAGAGCTTATTTATCTGTCTGTTTTAGTGTTGGGAATAATATTACTCGCTATTCGCCTTTAATGACCAGTTCTTTCGTCAGGAATGTAAATTATATTTCATTTAAGTTAAATCATTTAGACATAAATGACGACGTATTAGACGTGCGTATCATTTATGTTTTAAATTATTTCTTTTTATAAATATCTATTCTCCCAAATCGTTGGACATTAAAAGGCGTGTTATTCTAGATGTCTTTCATATGTTCTGGATATTTGTATGCAGGGACATTTCCATTGAAGATTAGTCCAAAGCCATCACTGCACTTTCAGAAACGTAAATGTGCTCTTCATTTATATTCTAAATTTATATAGGAGGAACTTTATAAAGATTTTTTTTACTCATCACGTAAATTTCACAGATTTAAAAAGAATACTTCTTGTTTAATTTTCAACAAGGGAAAAAAATAGTACAATTAAATAGTTGTCAAAACAATAACAACAGTTTGAATTTCAGGATAACAATTTAATCTATTATTGGAAATTCGGGGGAAAAACTCTGCCGAAACTAACAAGTACCGCATGATTATGTTTAAGAGAGTGTTTCTGTCATGTAGGATTTGACACCAATGGGATTCTCTTTGGAGATACCTGGATGGTTTGCCGTCTCCTTTCTTAAATTTTTTTTTTCCTTCCTTCCATTCTGTGCCAATCCAACTGGTTAGATACTGTTACAGGCACCGATGGTGTTAAGTCATGTTATATGCCGGGTATCAAAAAATTAAATTTTTAAGTAATTTCTAATAAAATGGTTTTAATAAATTACATATATTGTTCACGCATTTTAAGTATGCCGATGTAAAGTCTAGATGAATTATGAAAAGTGTCATTAAAGGAAGGAAGGAAAAAATACGGAATACAACGATCTTCACGTTTATACTGATCCATGACAAAAGCTTGAACATAATGATTGGATATTTCAAGAACAAGACTTTAATTTGAATATGTTTATGTAAATTGTCTTATTGTGAAGCAGATGAAATCAGAAATGGATTTCTGTCTAGACAGACTAGGCTGGAATATAGGACCAATAGGGAGCCTCAAGTAGGTTGTTTAAGAAATATCATTTATTAAGTTACCAAATGGATAAATTTGTAAAATATATATATTTTATGAATTATACATTATTAGGACTAAAATACGCGTTTGCAATAAATTATTAAATAAAATATAATTGATAACATATTTATAATGAACTGAAATATTAATTATTCATTTCATTAGTTATGTTATAATCCATTTGACAGGACCTGTAGAATAATTTGTTATATTTGTTATTTCTTTTTAACTTTTCTTAATAAATAAATACTTTTATTCATAAATAATAAAATTATTAATTAATTTTTAGCTAAGATCTATGATATAATAACACATATATCAGTTAATAATTACGATTAATTTTCCAAAAATTAACTTAAAATAAATAATCAAAGTATAGATGAAATTAAAAATGTCTTAAAATATGAAATTTTACTGAATGATTGTTTTAAGATGGACCTAATAATAGGTACTCATATAAAAAATAAGTACTCCTTGCTTAAATCCACTAGTGAATTAAAACACAAGGTAAGGTTATATTATAAAAATATCACAAATTCTGTCAAATATTTCTCAACAAGGGTGCTTCTATGGTTGTGGAGCTAATAGACATTTGCCTACACAACCCATTTCATTAGCTGCAATTTGTAAATGCTTCTTATTGCAACAAATTAAAACTAAATCAGGTAACTATTATTTATTTAAATGCTATTCCTAATGATGCATTGGTTACAAAAATAAGTATAATTCCATTAATTCTACATCATTTGTCCGATGATTTCTACTATTTTCTAATTCCAATTCATTTGTTACCAATAAAATTCAATTCTTAATTTAAAAAAAGAGACGATTTCCTTCTTTATCAATTTATTTTCTTGTACATTTTCTTCCTATTGCTTACTATGGCATTGCAAACGATTTTTTTTGTACTTCTTTTTTCACTTATTGCAAACGATTTGTTTATATCATCTACACTAATCTGATTATTGCAAATGATTTGAAAAAATGTTTCCTTTAAAAGTTAAATATAGTATAAATAAAATTAGTGTGAGTTTAATGCTTTACTGCAGATTATTCTGTGTAAGGTTTTTTTTCGGGGGGGGAGGGGAATGCAAGAATATATTGAATAAAAAGTGTGGAATCTTATGAAAAATAAGGAAATAAAACTCTTATTATAAAAACTTTCTATTCTTATAGAACTGCTTATAATACATAAATATTTTGATTATATTTTTACTTACAATTTTTTTTCTAGAAAAGTTTCCAAACAAATCTCTCTTTAAATTGAATCATCTCGAAATACAAGTACTTTCTTGTTTTCGAAATAACAAAAGGTTTAAAGTCTAAGTAAACATCTGTAGTTTCAAAGCATCAAATGAGATTTTTTGCCTGCTTGTATAAAAACTTAGTCATTTAAATAAGTTTCTAATTATCAAACAATCCTTACCTTTAAATAGAAAGCATTTAATCTGTGTTTTCTAAAACTTCATTTCGATGCCGGTTTTATTTCTGCTTAGATTAGAAGTCAGACGGAAAACTGCTGACATTTATGGCTGACTGGATGAAATTCATTCAACGGCGCAAGACAATAGTCAGTAACGTGTTGGCATTTCTTTTTTTTTATATCGTTAATGAGATAGCATGCAGCGTTACGGTAGAACATTGATTGAATGTGAATCTTGCAATTCCATTATATTTAAATTCATTTAAATTAGGTTTTGTGTCGTACTTAAAATTTTCTCTTTCAGTTTCCTTAATTGTATTTAAGGAAAGAGAGAATAAAATTTAAATGTTTTTTATAATGCCAGGTTTACACTCGGCTAGTAGGCAGCACATGCTCAGAAAGAGACTGATTTATATTTGCCATAATTTCATAACATACATTCAGGCATTTGATTCTTGATTATAAATTGGAGTTTTGGAGTCCCAGAAATTTTCTTTTTCCCAACGCACCGCTATAAAATCAATATTCACACAAAGAAACACGGTAAAAGGAAAAAAAGGTCACCATATCTAAATTTGGAAAACTATTAAAAAAATCAAATTAACTGCAAAGAAAACCTAACATAAGAAAGAAACAAAGAGCCAAGAATAGTGGAATTAATCTATGTTAAGTGGTTAATTTTTTTAAGGCAAAAAAAAAAAAAAAAACTGCGTCAAGTTCTACAAACGCATGCGCAGCAAGAAGAAGAAAAAAATATATAGCGGTGTGTTGTTGCCCCGTAGGAACTATTACTTGCCATCGACCGAACAGCATTTTTCAGCTTCTCTGCGCTGCCGACTGCCTGTCTTATAATTGGCCGAGTGTAAACCCGACATAAAAGAAGTTTAAAACCCAATAAAATGATAAGATCTTTGCCAAAATGTGTTCCTTATTTGCTCCAAAGAAATTTGTTATCCCTCAAAAGTGTTCTTTTATTTGAGCGAAAAGTTGATGGGCAATTGATAATAATTAGGAGTTCGTATAAATGCTCACAAAGCATACAGTACAGTTTGTGTTGGGTACATTGGAACAAATGAGAAAAAATAAATAAAAATTGCACAGATTTTCAGTTTTATAAATAAATTATTCATCTCTTAAGTAGGGAAAAATTATTGAATGATCCGAATCAGAAAAAACAACTTTGTGGAATTTTGGATAAGAGGACCATAAGCAGAATTAGGAATGTGGTGCCATTTTTGGAAAAAATCGGTCGGAATAGTTTTGATATGATCCAAAATAGATTTATTTTAAGACCTTATGCCTAGCATATGATAGGACATAATGTGAGAAACACTTATGCTTTCTTTAATCTCATGATGGCTACTGATCCGCAAATGGGGAAGAAAAAAAACGTAGAATGAGATTGATCGAACAAAAGCAATTTTAATTTATTTACTGAAATAAAATCTTGTGTTTTAATGCTAGTTTTCTTCTTCGAGCTATAAATTAACTCAGGTGAAGACTGGTTGTTGGACTTGATAATTTGTTAAGTTACCGCATCTGAAAAATATTTTTTTTATCATAACTCAATAAATTTCTGTTATGTTGAGTGATTGTTTTTTGTTTTACAGAAATATGCAACAATAAATATAAAATAAAACTGAATAAATAAATAAGATAAAATAAAATAAACAATTTTTAAAAATCTGATCAAATGTCTAATAAATATTTTCTTTGAATATAACTCAAATCAAAGCATGAATTCATCTTTTATTAGCAAATACATACCTTATGATAAGTGTGATACTTATGTATTTTTTTTCAATTTTTATAAATTCTCAACTAACGTTCCTTTATTTAATTTAACATTAAAAAACCCCTAAAACTTACGAATTTCAATTTAGGATCTGGGCATTTACACAACGAATAATCAAGCATCTATTCATTAAAAATTTATGTTGGAATGCATCCAAACCAATCTCAGCCTATCGCTTCAGCGAAAACAAACAGTTCTCACAACAAGACTTACCATCATATAGCTAAAAGGACAGAAAAACCTCTAACAAACCTCTAAAACAGTTCTCCCAACATCCCAAATTACCCATCTCCACATTTAACTGGATCGTTATTATTATTATTTTTTTTTTTCAAAACTTCCGCTACCTCGTTGCTTCTGTTCGTACAGAAATTATCGCTAGACTGATTGACACTGGCATTACAGATGAAAAATATTTTCTAAAAATATTTGCTTGAGTGTAATTACTGTTAAACAGCAATATTCATTTCATTTTGTTTTTTGTTGAAATTTTAATATTCTTTCGGATTAACGTATAGAGTAAACATGAAATGACACTGAGAAATAAAAAAAGAAATACAGTGAAGTTTATAAGAATTACAGTAGAATGTGAAAAAAAAAAAAATGTAAATAAAATTCAAAATGTTGAAAATCTATCCAAATCACTTTATTATTACTGTTTATTTATTAAATACATCCAGTTATTAAAATTATTAAGTATTTAAAAAGATAAACTGCGCTTTTAGGTTAACATTTAACATTTTCTTTGCTGTTCGTTCTAGACTGATTTTATCGAATCTAATCATAAAACGAAATTACTTATCGTGATCATATCAATTCCGAACCAGCCACTCTCCCCCGTCCAAGGCTTTTTCTCAGCTACTTTGAAATAAGTTGTATTATACATCCTTTTATTTTTTTTCGTATACGAGAAATGAGTTGTAATAAGTTCAAAAATTTGACCTCAAGATTTTAAGGAATCACAACGTTGCATACTTGAAAAAAAAAATGCATTTTGTCTGTAACGAAAATTATACCTTGAGAATGTGGTATACACACCAAATTTGTATTTTTACTTTTCGCTTCAATTTTGTAATTTCCATCAAATTTTTGACGAAATCTGTCAATGAAGTCTGCCCGTTTTATGTTTGTAGATACAAAAACTTATCAACTTAAAGAGATATATGGATTAAATTTGGTATATTATCAAAATTTCTGACATTTCTAAAATTTTGAACTAAATTCGTCTGAGGTAGATAATTTATTGATTTGTAAATTCGTGCATATGAAGGCGATAGCCCCAAAACACAAAAATTTAGTAAATATAAATTTTATATGCGATATTTTGGCCAGAATCGTAGATTTTTATCAAATTTTTAATTCAATCCATAAAAAATGGGGCTTATAAAATCTATACTTAGTTTTCTTCATCATATCAAAAAGCACTAAATACACCATACCGAGTCGCTACACACGTCAACCAGCGAAATGGATATCCATACTTGCCATGGTCTACGAGGTTTGAGACTTCCCTTTTGACTCTACCCCATATCTATTACCGTTCAGGAGATGCAGAGGAAAGTAAAACTGGAATTGAAAAAAATTGCTATATTGTCTATATTTACGAAGCAACCGAGGAAATAATCTCATTGAAATTCCCACCCTCGCCTGAGACGACTAGTTATATGAATTAAAGGGAAATTACAGAAAATTAGGAGATCGATGAAACAGACAATTAAGATTTTAATAAGTA
>JAPMOQ010056865.1:2529777-2586967 GCA_026543055.1 Argiope trifasciata | reverse complement strand
GAGGTGACTAGTTATAATAAAAGGGAAATTACTGAAAATTAGGAGATATTTGAATATTTTTCGCTGATATTTCTTCATTTTCATTTTAAATTAAACTGCGTTTTATGTGTAAAAATAAAAACATGTTTGCATCTCTCGATAGTGTGTTATTTATATTGAAAGTTAGATTCATCAAGTAAAAGTAATGAGTATTCTCAATCTTTCAAACCACTGTATTAATTTTTCGCATGTGACTGTAAGAAATATTTTGAATTAAAAAAAAATATGGTCATTTTTGTGTATTTTGCAATTAATTCATTCTTCTAGCGCAACTATTTTTGATTTACATGAATGAATAACAGACATTCGGACTGAGTTTTGGTATACATGTATATGTCTACAATGTCTATATACGTCTACAATGTATTGATTGAAAAGTTGACGTCATTGTAGAATATGATTTGTTCCATTCTGAAGTATCACTATGCTGTATGATGAATGATCCATCGCTGATACTTTTTTATTGAGTTGTTCACATATAAGAATAAAGAAAACGAAAAATACAAAAAGTACAAATTACAATATGTTCTTTAAGAATGGCAATGAAAGAAACTATTTATTGTATCTGTGATTTGTTTAATATTCGTTCAGAATTCTGAAGTTTAATGTTAGAAATGTGATTAAAATATTTTCTTTTAAAATTGATTAAACATAGAAAATACATTTATGCCATAAATAGTTAATATAGGTGAAAATAAATTTTTTTTTGAAAATTAAGATCGTGCAAAATTATTTCAACTATAATATATTCAGAAGTTACTGCGAAATACGATAAATTTAATTAAAAATTTTTAATTCCCAGGATTGGTTTTCCAAAAACTTTCTCGCCTAATCTGTAATAAAGTTGCTCCTCAGAATGATTTACATGACGTTTGCATACAAAAGTTACAAATTATTAACCTTTAACTTGTGTTTAGTATTTCTACGGAATCTATGGTGTCTTGTAGGAAAGTTATTTGGAGATTAATGCTTGGTAAATAAGATACCAGCTTTTTTATTTTAGATAATTGTGCTACATCTATAACCGTCTCTCAAGTGTAAGCAATTAACTGACTAGGTTTCATCACAATTAGTTGAGCTGTACGGCTGCACACAAAGTACAAACAAACAGAAATTCATTTTTATATATTAGATAATTTTACTACGCTTATAACCATCCTTTAACTGCAAGTAATAAGTAGTCAAAGTTTTATCGCTATCGGATATGCGGTACGGCTGAGCATAAGAGACCTTATTTCATTTTGGGTGAGAGGACACCAGTGTGTCCAACCTGCCATGTTGATTTTAGTACCAAACACATTTTGATTGAATGCCCTGTATTTAACCGTGAACGTATACACTGATGTGACAAAAGTCATGGGATAGCAATATGCAAATATACAGATGGCAGTAGTATAGCAGCGAAAAAGTATAAATGTGCAGTTCGTTTTCCAGAGCTTTCATTTGTGTTCAAGTTATTCATGTGAACAGGTTTTTCGTGATTTTTGGCGGCACGACGAGAATTAACAGACTTTGAACGTGGAATGTTAGTTGGAGCTAGACGTATGGGTCATTCCATTGCGGATATCGTTAGTGAATTCAACATTCCGAGATCCACAGTATCAAGATTGTGCCGAGAGTATGAAATTTCAGGCATCATATCCCATCATGGACAGCGCAGTGGGCGACCACCTGCACTTAACGACCGAGACCGCCGACGTCTGTGTAGAATGGTCAATGTTAATACACACGCAACACTTCGTCAAATAACTGCAGGAATCAATGTGGGACGTACGAGGGACGTGTCCGATAGGACTGTGTGGCGAAATTTGTCTTCCTTGAGCTATGACAGCAGAAAACCGAGTCGAGTGCCTTTACTGACAGCACGACATCGCCTGCAGCGACTCTCCTGGGCTCGTGAGCATATCGACTGGTCCCTAGACCAGTGGAAAACCGTGGCGTGGTCAGATGAGTCACGATTTCAGTTGTTACGAGCTGATGGTAGAGTTCGAGTGTGGCGCAGACCCCACGAAGCCATGGACCCAAACTGTTAGCAAGGCACTGTTCAAGCTGGTGGTGTCTGTATAATGGTGTGGGCTGTTTTTACATGGCATGCACTCGGTCCTCTGGTGCAACTGAACCGATCATTGACTGGAAAGGGTTATGTTCAGCTGCTTGCAGATCACTTGCAGCCATTCATGGACTTCACGTACCCACACAACGATGGGATTTTTATGGATGACAATGCGCCATGTCACCGGGCCAGAACTGTTCGCGATTGGTTTGAAGAACATTCCGGACAATTCCAGCGCATGATCTGGCCACCTAGATCGCCCGATATGAATCCTATCGAGCATTTATGGGACATCATCGAAAGGTCCGTTCGTGCCCAAACTCCTACACCATCCACACTGTCACAATTATGGACGTCTATACAGACAGCATGGCTCAATATTCTTGCAGAAGACTTACAACGACTTGTGGACTCCATGACACGTCGAGTTTTTGCACTTCGCCGGGCGAAAGGAGGACCGACACGATATTAACAGTAATCCCATGACTTTTGTCAGTTCAGTGTATATTATTTTCATACATCATTAGCAACTTTGCAGGACTTGGTGGGTGAAAACTTTCACCCAAATATTTTTAATTTTTTAAAAGCCACTCGTTTTTATACTTACATTTAACACTTTTTACTTTTTATGCTGTACATTGTTTCATTTTCTTACATCTTCACTTAACAACACCTTTGTTAATATTGTAATTTCACTTGCATGATTCTGGAGTTTTACATTTCATACAGTTTTATGTTTATATCATAGATTTTATATTCAATTGTTTTTAATTTTCTACCTTCATTTTACCATTGGCTTGGCGCAGTATAACCAGATAGGGTTCTTGCGCCATAAAACCCCAAACAAACAAACAAGCGCATAAGAGACATGCCGACAAACATTCATTTGTATTTATATAGATAACTTTGCGAATGACTGCATATTCCTTGGCATTATTTTTTGGGGTTTGAAACAAGTGATCTTACCATTTTTTTCTTTATGCATTTTCATAGAGTTTAGAAAGAACACGTTGGTGTGAAATATATGAATATTTTTGAAAGGGAAAACATATGTTGTAATATTTGGCTCTCATATTTTTGTTCCATCAAAAATATAAAAATGTTTCTTTTTACGTCCGCATTTAAAAAGGGAAAGCATTTTCTCTTGTGCTAACGATTTAATGATGAAGGGGAAAAAAACCAAGTTTTAAAAAAGGAACAACTGTTATGACCACGAAAAGCAAAACATAAACTAAGGGTGGCATGACAAAAGTTATTTTAAGGTTACTGTTTCTTACGCTGCAAACATAACAGCTGCAAAAGCCGCAAAAATAACCTTCCTTCGCCACTAATGCATAAAGAGCAATAAAATTAACCTTTATGTCAAGGACCTGGCATGGAGAGGTAGCACATGGCTTGGAACTGTAAAAAGAAACCCAATTAAAATAAACAAACACTCGTAATTTAAAAATGTTTCTATTTTTAAAGTTTTTTCGGAGTTTTTGCTAATGAGCAAGAATGCAAAATATTAGAAAAAATTAGAATTAAAATAGAAAAAAGAAAGAGGAGAAAAAAAAAATTATTATTTATCCTCTGGCTTTGTTATAGACGATGAAACTGATGATTTTTCTTTTAAAAAAATTAACTTTTTCAATAATGTTAGAAACCGATTAATTCTAAAATACTGAAATATTAATTTTGCTAATTGTTTTGAATGTTAGCCTTAACAGCAACAATTTTTCAGAAAAAGGAAAATTCTATTATTAACAAAATAATATGTGCATAGTTTTGCATGCTACTTTTAATTTGCAGCAATACACTGACATGATTTAAAAATAGTACACATTTTTGGAACGTTTCTAATACTTTCTTGAGATTTAAGGAAGTATTAGAAAATGAGATTGATAAAAAATTGATTTTATTTGTTTTTAATTTAAATTTGTTTCTCAATTTTTAAAATAAATTATAAGCATGTTATTGAAAAAAACCCACATTTTTTATGTCATTTTAAGTTTAAAAGGTAAACTTTTCTGACATAATTTAATCTCCATTCAATTTTTTCCCACATTTCAATTATTTTTTACAATTACTTTAAATACAAAAGGGTACAAAAAATACAGTGACAATTTTTAAATAAGAATTGTCAAAAAATACAGCGACAATTTTTGAATAAAATGAAAATTCTATTGCTATTAATATAATAAGATGCTCATAGGTTAGCATGCTATCGAAATTTTGAGTCATAAGTTTGTCATAATTTAAAAATAGTTAAAATTTTTGGAAGATTTTAATATTTTGTTGTATATTAGAAAACTAGAGAGATTAAAAATTGTTTTAATTAATTTTGAATTAAACTTTTTTTGACCTTTTTATAAATTATAAGCATATAATTAAAAAAACCCACTTTCACATCGCTTTAAAATTAAAAGGTGTGTTTTTCAAACATAATTTGATAATTTAATGATTTGATTTCAATTTTTTTTCTCTCCTTCCAATAAATTTTTAAAAATATTGAATATTAACTTTCCATTTGACTCTTGCAGGAAGTGTTGAAATGCATTTATTTTCATTACTTAATGTTAGTCTTTAGATAGGTCCGTTCATCTGTGCTTTTTAACTGCATGAATGAATGGCAGCGAACTTCAATAATGTGCAACGTTTGATTAAGAAATCCACAATAAGCAGGTGACCATCGCATTCCGGAAGCTTATGTTTTCTTTTTATCATACTAATCCCCTTACAAATTGTTGTATGTTGAAAATTCAAAATAATGAATCGAGTTACACAAGCAGAACAATTTTCGTTCTTGTTTGCAAATGGAAGATACATTTACTACAATTACGCATTGTACCTGTATCAGCCAAGCAGCGTGTCGAAAGAAGAAAAATTACTCTCAAACGCATATGTAAAAAAACGATACGTTCTTAAAGAATCGAACAGCAAATGGATTTTTGTATTTTGATATGCTTCCGAATGAAAAATAGAAAGGACAATTTATAATAGAAGATTCGAACTTCATTAACGATCGCAGATCATGTGACATGTCCCTCATCAGCAAAATAGCAATAGAAAAGAAAAACAATTGTTCGATAAAATGCTAAACACAATATGTTAAATAAAGACGATAATACCAAATGTTGCATAATGTTTAGGATGTTTTTGCATACAAGGTCAGTTATAGTTAAAAAACTATCTGTATAAATAGTGTTTTAGATTCTTTTTTAATCAATTTTTTAATAAAAGAGTAGAATAAAAATTAAATCTAGCTTAAAAATTCTTTTGCATAAAACAAACAAAACTGCAGAATTCATGGTAAAAAAGAACATACACAACAACTGGAATAATTATATTGGAATTTCCATAGCTGTTAGAACTGTGGATTTTTTTTTTTGTTGATAAATATTTATTTTACTTTAAAAGTTATCAGGTTTAAAAGAATAATTTAAAAACCTAATCTTTTTCTACCTTGGAAAAGATAACTGTTTACTGTTAGTTCTTACGCAATATTCAAATAACAAAAATATTCTTTATCATTAATATTTTAATCCGTATTTTCTTTGCTAAACAATGTAGATTTCGTAGGCGATATGCGTGATGTCATTTGTAAAAATTCATTCGCATTACAAATCAAAAATTGTTACATATAGATCAACTCAAGTAATGGAATCTATTCATTTGATGATACTGTTCCAGGAAAAATGCAACAGTTTAAAAATAATAAATTATTAAAAATTATTAAAATTAATAATATTAAATATCAAAATTATTATTAGCTTAAATTATTTAAATTTTAACTGATCGCTATGATTACACTGTGCTGTGTATTTATGTTTCAAATTAGAGTTTCTGGATAATATGTTTCAAATTACACATTGTCTTTTACTGCAACTCCACCATACTACTTCAATATATACTTTCAGCGTATGATTGATTCCTCATATAAAGGTATTGATAATATACAGATGTTTCTCTCTCAGCTTTCAGTGACAAAAGGACATTTTTAGATTAGATATTTAATTATACAATGAAAACGATTTGAATTTCACTGCAACAATGAAGTCTCTCTCTCTCTCTCTCACACACACACACACACACACATAAACTAACACACAAATATTTTTAAAAGTCAGTCAAAATTTAGAAAATAACTGAACGACAATCAGGCTAATATCAATAAAATGTCTAAAATGTCATTTGTTTTCTTCAGTTTTAGTATGGTGTAAAATTTTTATTTATATTATAATATTTTTGAAGTTACTGCCAAAAGAAAATCAGAATTTCACTTGATTATTAAATGATAAAAAATTCTTTTAATCCCCTCAAGACATTCATTTTTACTTTTTACAGCAATGTCGAATTCAGCAACTCTATATCTAATAGTTCTGTCCCTTAGAGTACAACAACATTAATACACAAAGTACTCCATTTATTTGCATAGATTGCGTCTATTATACTTATTAAAATTTTAAATATTAATTCGGGAAATTTCTTTAAATTAGATATTTCAGGTTTCTGTTATTACTCACTGAATTGTAATAATAATAGATATTGAAAATATGCATTAAGAATACGTTAAGATACTCAACACTGTTTTACCTATCGTTGTAATAACAATTATTGAGTACAGCAGAGCTCCAGAAAATGTCCACTGTAGAGGGCTTTCGTCTTTACCATCATAACCTTCCTTCCTGACTGCTCTCACCAGAGTAACTTCGAATTCCTGAAACAAAAAGATGATTATTTTTCCCGTAAAAGTTTGACTTAATTCAGATTTTCTATATTATAAATTAAATTTACCATAAATTATTTGATAATAAAAAATTTCAGAATATTATTGGCTTTATTTCATCCATTGTAGATCATATTATTGCAGCTGATAACAATAAAAACCATTAACTTTTCTCGTGAATGTTTCCTGTTCATTTTCTACCTTCTTTGATAAAAATATTCCGATTATTACATTAGAGTTCTAGGTTTATAACTCAGCTTAGCCCCAAATAGATTCAAATTCATTCTTTATTCTTCATAATAAATTTTTCTATGTATTATACACTCCCAAGTATCCGGCTTAATATAAAAATGAAGTGAAAGAGCAGGCTAGATAACAAAAACTATAGGCCGGAGTTCTATGAACTCAATTCTTTGCCTACCAATACCAGAAGACAAAGTTTTTATATCAGTACTTACTGTCATAATACGTATTTTCACATTCCTTATTGAGTACAAAACTTTGTTTATCTCAAGTCATGTAGAATGAGAATGCAGCCGTGGCCGGTGAATCTTAAAAGCAGTTGCCGGTAACTTGTCGAATTAAAATAGATGGTTCTGTACTGACATTTTATATATTTATTTAACACCACACCTCCGTTTCTAGAGCTTATGTGGCCCTTTTCCAGTTTGGTATAGATGTAGGTAAACTTTATTAAAAAGAAAATACACAACAATGAATTTGACAGGTACAGACAAATGACGAAATACATGAAAATACAACATAACAAGTGATGATAAATGCTAGAATGAACATCTTGAGTACATGAAACTGGATGAATGAGCATAGTAATATACAGTATGAATGCAAAAAAGGGTTAAAAATATTGGTTACTTGAGAGGGGGATGAAAAACAAGTTATGGATAAAGTACGATCTGTATTAAATGGTGTCTTAAGAAATAGTTGAGTTACTCTAATTGAAGCATTTCTCCCTGATCAATTAGGAATATAATCATGTTTATGATTCTACTTTTGGAAGAAGGATTATTAAGGACTCTTTTGTACCACAGACTTTCTAGCGATGATGAGGGTTTTCTGAAGTGCCATGAGAGAGTAAAAGGGCAAGATGTCGGAAAGTGAATGGGATAAATGGCAAAATCTTTGGGATAATGGAATTACGGGTCTTTCTGTTTATAAAGTCATCAAAACTGTAAAATTGCAACCACTCTCCTGGACTCGTGAAGAAATCCTGTTTGTTACAGGACATGATCCTTTCCCGTCTTTTCCTCACCGCTTCTTCCATCTATTAGAAAATGACTACTGCTCTTGTGGAGAAATCGGCATTTTATATATTGCACTGCACATTTTAAGAGTTTAATAGAGGAAAAATAAGTTAATGGATATAAACTGCTTACATTTTAAAGTAAATTCTGTAATGTCCAACCTAAATGGAAGAAATACAAACACAACATAAAGGTAATTCGTAGACTTAATTCTTAAGAAAATTTATTCAAAATTATTTTATTTTTTACTCGTAAATGTAGGCCGCTGCTCTTTTCTTATCACAAGTATTTTGTACTCGACACGTAGACGGATCTTAGCAGACGCCCCTGCTTCCAATGCCTTTGCAGAGTTGCTAATGCAACTATTTACCTTCGTCATTTAATTACGATAAAAGAAAACTAAACCGGACAGTACGAAAACTGGATAGTCCTGAATCAAATACTAATATACTGTACAATATTTCCCTCTTTTGATGAAACATCAAATAATCAAAGGGGATGGTTTCGCCGAAATTTACTCGTATACTCTTTAATAAAAGTATTATTTCCTCACTACATAAAATTATGAACCTTGTGGAAAGTCGTGAATACTACAAGAACTTATATTTTTATTTTCAGATTCTTGCGTACGAGCATTTTGTACTTCGTAATATAGTGAAGAAAATCGAGTAAGCATTTTGGATCCTTTTTTCGACCGAATGAAACTAAATTTAATACAAAGCGACAATTAATAAAAAGATCACATACCCAATTTCATTTAACTAAATTACTGTGTTTTTCAGTTAGCGTATCTACACACATACGAAAGTATAGATTGACAAACGATCAATAACTAATCAGGTTGAGTTCAAAACTTTTTACGGTTTTATATGTTAGATCTAAAGCTTTGCACTAAATTTTATATCTCCAACTCTTAGCTTTTTATAATTATCATGTTCCCTTGAAGTCGAACAACTAAATAAGCAGACTTCTTGTGAGTGGATTCTTTTCAAAATTTGAAAGAAATCTATAAGTATATTCTTCGTACTTCGTATTATAATAAAAAAAATCAAGTACGCATTTCGAACATCCTTTTCCAAATCTTTTTTTTTTTTTGATATCAAGTATTAAATTTCTTGATATTTTTCATAGCGAACACGAAAACTCAATAGTCCTTGAATTGTTGTGTTCACAAACAAGCAAACATAGTTTAAAATTTATTTATTTTTAAACAAGGAAGGGAAGGCGAAGCATCAATATTAAAGAAAATTAGTAAATGAAATGTTCTGTAATCCAAACTTTTTAGATGAAAAACAAGTTAGTACAAAAATATCAGCCCAATTTATCACCTGTTGATGAAAAAACAGGTTGAGAATTTAAATATTTGCAAATTGCAAACGATAAATAATTCATTGTTTTATAAACTTTTCTGCAAACTGGAGCCACGGTGTATTTGACATGATTAAAATATTTATAATTTAATTATATAATGCTTATTTCTACCGATACAATACAAAGCTTAGATAATAATAGTTCCGAGTGAATAATGAGCTTTCATAGATCGAAAAATGTATCCTGGTCAATAAGATTTTATAGTCAACTTTAGGAGGAAAACTAGTCATTATCTTGATAAAACAGATGCATAAAATATCCGAAACATCGATCAAATTATCGTTATTTAAATATACAAATCACTGAAACCTGATTTATTAAAAGTTACTTTTTTTCAAAGAGGAAAAATCTTTTCAAAAACAGAATTTAATTATTTTTTACTTTGTAAACAAAATTCAAGCAAGATGAAAAATTAGATTAATTTAAAACGATTTTCAAATTCAAATTACTAAACAATAGAAGTACGTCAACTGGCAATAAACAGCTAGAAAATACTGTTTCAATTTAAATCAGAATGAAAAACAATGCTTTTTTTTCTTGTCGAAATGAGAACAATCAAAATCTACTGTTGATTAAAGCCCTTGATGGTAAATTTGTGGTCCTCACATATCATCATAGATTTGTATTCACGCATCAGTTATTATTCTTTAAAAAGCTCAATTTCGAATGATTTTTACCATCAACATTCATTTTGCATTCAATAACTGATATATTATTTCATTTTATAATAAACATAAATATGAATTATTTATAATTAATATTATTTGAGTTCACCAATTTCATTCCATATTCTAAATACGCAAACATGAATGCAGTCGAAAGAAGGTCAAGATTCGTTGTACCAAACAAGAAATAACTGATATTCCCCAGTAAAGTTACTTCAAGAATAATTACTGAATAAATTAAAATTACTTTCTACACATCTAATAAGTTTAAAAGCTGAAAAAACGCTGATAACATTAAATATTAAAAGCTAATAAAGGATAAGTAATAAGAATGAAATAAATAATAATATTTTGTTCTTTTCGGAGCCGTCATTCAGTTTGAGAGTTCTGGGGCGAGTCTCTTGCATATTGTTTTTAACATGCCCCTGGATACGAAAAAGGCGACACTTATATACTTCAAAGAAAGTTGCCGTTTGTTTGTCGAACATTCCCCACCAGGCATGAAATAAAAAAATTCCTTGTTTAGATTATTTCCTTGTCGATCTTAGCACTTAAAAAATCTTAATAGAATTCAAATTAATTGGTGTATCATTCATTGTGTCTCCATAATCGACAGGAAAAATACCTAGAGCATGCTTACTAGGGTCTCGAAATTCATGGAAAAGCAAAAATTAATTTTAAATATATACAGGAAGGAATCTGTATTATCAGGACTATAACAGCATTTTAAGAATAAAAAAATTAAGCTAAAAAAACGAAGATAGAAAATATTTTTAATGCATTCCAAATAGTTTCTTTACTAAAATATTTTACTTTATTTCACTAGTAAAATCAGCTCTCTTTGAAGCAACACTCAAATATAAAGTTAGCAGGGTGTTAATCAGCCAGCTAAATGCAAAGATATAAATCACCCTCACCTTCAATCAAATTTGAAAATAAGATTTTGAAAAAAAAAAGGGGGGGTATAAAAAAACTTTAAAAAGTTTGCTTGTAATTTGAATACATGAAAAAAAATGAAAGCACAAAACGTAATTACTCTAAAAATATCCCAAAATAAATTCTGACCCTGTGTGTTTAACAAAATAAAAAGGGAATCCATTCTAAGTCACAATTATTTAATGATAAATATTATGGATAAAAGAATAATATTTTATTTTCTTTATGCTAGTTACATTAATGTCTCATTTTAATGCAATACTCTAACTACATACAGAGGAATCTTATAAATTTTAAATGAGGTCAGGTATAAGGACACCTGAGCTCGCACGCCTTAACTAAGCCTCCACAACACCTCAGTAGAAAATGGGATCTGACGATCTTAATGTGCATTAAATCTTAAACATTATTGGCTTACACTGCGGTTTGTAGGTGTAATAGGTTTCTGTACTTCAAATCGTCTTTCCGAAGTCAAGACTTTACTATCAAGCCACCGAAGCCCATAAAAAGAATACATATATTTTTTTAGAATTTTATCTTGAACTTCTTTAAGTACGAAATCGGTTAAATTTTCTATTTATTTTACATTTTTCTATCATATTCTAACATATCAAAATTGTCTCATAAATAATAAATTTCTTTTTAAATCCCGTTTTACGTGTCTCTTTTATTTCGTGTTTTTATGTGGTTAATTGAAATTATCAAATTTTTCTGATAAATCCAACAAAATTTTACTATTTGACAGAATTTTATAAAGTTTGCTTTTTAAATAGTTTTGTCCTTATAATTTCTTCTAAATTAAAGATCTGCGCATAATTAATGTTCATTATGCTGTTACCGCTGCTAATACTACAATTAAACACGTGTGTCTGTTTTCAATCTATTGGTTCATCATAAAGTTGACAGTTTAGCTTAGAATTATCCATGTTCGTCAGTATATACTCTAGAGAATTAGAATGTACGTCTCGAAATTACTTTTTAATAGCCACTATCAATTTTAATATATGAAAAACTTAGCGAAATTTAATTAATTAAACTTGACAACTTCTGGAAATATCATTGCACAAAAATGCTTTTTACATAACCTTAAAATTCTAAAAATCGTCTTTCCAAAGATTAAAAAATATTCAGTTTTTTTCTTATTTTTAATAAATGTGCAAAATTATTTCTAGATATGATTTTAAAAACAGAATTTAAAATAATCACATGGTCTCACCAAATCTTTAAGTCTTTCGTTTTTTTAAAACAACAATTTTAATTTATACTTAGGGTGTGAAAAGGCAGTGTACGATTTTATTGCACAAAAAGTTGTTTATTTCTCTTTCTTTCCGTGATTTTAAAGAGGCAATTTTTATTTCAGGGTTATATTTTGTTTTTACTTGATGTTTTTTGAATGAACATGAATTACTTAAGATATTTTAAAAATTTCGGAAAATACAGACATATTTTTGTAAGAAAAATTATAATTTTTTCCTTAAAAGTTAAAACATATATAGCTATTAAATTATTTTAATCATTTATTAAACATATTTTATTAATGTATCACTTGGATAATTTACTGTTTAAAAATATTCCAGTCTTTTTCTGCGTAAGTATAATGAGTGTATGATAATTTATATTCTCGAGATTTGGCATGATTTAATATAATAATTTATATTTGGCTTTAAATGTATATTATATTTGTATTTGATTATGTATATTTGACTTGAGAATGTTGATAAGAGATTTAGGGTACTTTTATTTGTTATTTTCTAGATGTATTTAGTGTCTAATTCATGTAATAATTTTCCTTCGTTTTAGGATAAAATTATCTACAGCGACTCATTTTTGGTGATTTGAGTGTTATAATTTGCAGAAATATACTTTAGATAAGGAATAAGCAATTATTTAAATTAAATTAAATTCACATTTGACCATTTTTGAATAATCTTAATTAAATAGATTTTTTAAACCATTCTAACTCTTTTATATGAAGCAAAATATAAAGAGAAAAACTGTAAATATATTTTTTATATATATATTAAAATTTATTTCAATTTGTAATATTATTTTGTGCGTTCCCTTCTCAATATTTTACAGTTTATTACTTTACAGCCAATTATGCCTTCAACGTACTAAAAATTGAATTAAAGTTGGTTGATATTGTGAAATTAATATATTTCTTTGGAGAGCCAACTGGTTAATAAAGACTTTTAGTTTGTAACAATGTGAGAAATTAGTTCAAAAATTTTAGCACATTATCTATACTTATAATAAAGCTCAATGTGTGTGTGTGTGTGTTGGCGCTCTACAGACCATGATTTTTACATCAATTTAAAGATTAAAAAATTAGCTTTCTAATGGTATCTTTGTTTTAATGTATAACTTAAGCTTCTATTTTTAACGAATTTTTAAAGAAATATTTTAACCATGTTTTACAACAATATATTTCGGACAAAACAATAAAATTTAATCTGCACGAGCACGTCAAGGGGGAAAAATTAGGTTTTATCAGAATGTTGCCATCCTATTGACGGAAGTTCAAACTAAAAAAAGAAAAAAAAAAACAACTATCATTATAAATTAAATCTAAAGAAATGCAACTTTTAGCACGTGACTGGATAAAATAAAAGAAATATAATATGTGACATTTTCTAAAATAAATAATGAGCGAGCAAAGGGAAAAAAAAGCTTTTATTAAACTGTTGAAATCATACTGACAGAAGTTCAAATTAAAAATAAATTAACTATGACTGCAAATTAAATCGAAAAAAAATGTAACATTCACCACGTGATTGGATGAAATTAAATAAATATTAAACGTTATGTTTTCTAAAAAAGAAATACAAGACAAAGGTTTCTATGATCGTTTGCAACATCTATATCATTAATTTAGTAAATCAGTGTTACGTGACTTTCGAAGTTTAAGTATATCTGGCAGAAAAATTATAAAGAGAGCAAGGCACATATGTATTTAATTGAAAATCTTAGACCCCATTACTCTTGGCGAACCAGCTGGTCGCCAAAGGCGTCTAGTTATTAATATATTAAATAGCTTTTCCTATTATAAAATTACACTGGGAAAAAGAATTCCTAATAGTTCACCAAAGTAACATAAAATTTCATTGTATGTCATAAAGTGGGAAGAAGGAAATACTCTTTTAACAAATATATTAGGCTCCAATTAATGATTTTCGGCCCAATACCCATCTTATTTCTATTGATTTCCATTTTTTGATTACCTTTGGCAACTAACTGGTTTACCGGTATTATAATTTGTAAAAAGTTTAATGCATAGTTTGACCTGAATGGTTTTTTCAGCAAAATATTATTACATATAAATTTTGATAAAAGAATAATTTGAATATTTAACTGGTTTTACAGCATTCTATTCATTATGTTATGCATCTCCTTGAATTTCTGTCATTGCACACAAAATTTTAGTTCAACCCAAGATGAATCCTCTTTCGATTAATTCAATAATGTACTTTCTAAATCGAAACAATTCTTAAGAAATATAATATTAGAAAAGGATGAGTTCATTGCTAAACTTTATATGTACTACAGAATTTGTTCTATAAATTACATAATATTTCAGGAGATTAATGAATATTTTATTCAATTAAAAATTCAGTGTAATATAGTAAGCAAATAAAATTTTAAATTTCAAGACCAATAATGTATCTTATAGATTCAATAACAAGGCAGGAAGTTTTAAAAAAGAATGAAAATTAAAAATGTTTTACCTTTGCTTACTTTTGATGTTACATTTTTACTGTTATTAAAAAGAAATTAGAAATTTTATTACAAATTTTTTAAACAGAAACTAAGTAGTATGAAAAAAATATGCTGAATATTAATACTTTGATCATAAGTAATGAGGAAAAAAACTCAGGATGAAAATTACGGCAATGAAGACGAATTATGTTTCTTAACGAAAAAAAATGCACTATTGTAAAATATACATAAAATTTTTTTAATTTAAATTAGATAAAAATTGTGCGGTGACTAAATTAGTATTTTTGAATAGTATGAAAACATATACACATGTAACATACCTTCATTATTTGTAGAGATTTATGCACAATTCGCTTCTTTATAAATAAAATAACTGTTTATATTGAATTTAAAATTATGTGTTAAAACTAGTTTTAGAATCATTCATTTATAAATAAACTTTTAACTTTACATACCGTTGAAGGTAACATAGCAAATCAATATACATGTATAATGTTAATATATAGTATTCTCGCAATAACTTTAAAAACACACTTTCTTTTCAATTATTCTAATTTAGATATCGTAAATTTTTTTCCCTAATTTTAAGAAATTAAAAAAAATCGGAATAGTTATAGAATAAAAATTTTCATTATTGTAGTGAAAATCAAAACGATTTCATTGTTACATCAAATCACATACTGCATATTTTTTCACTGCTAAACAAGTTATAGAAATGTTTTCAGTCAATGTATTGACTGCATACTGACTTATAGGTATATTATAATTTTAACAGCGTTATTTTATTGCTATAAAATTTTTGCATATTCACAATTTTTTTTAAAAAAGATATTCTTTATGTAGTTTGTAATATTACCCCTCCGGTTGCAAAAAATACATTTTATTTCCATTGCTTCTCCATTTTTTTAAATTCTATACATTTATTGATTACTGAACTTAAGAATAAATTTCTGTCAATTCATTTTTTATTAGCATTAAATGAAACTTTAATTTATCATTTTTATTTTTACTATAGGTTTTCATGGATTCACTTTTTATATAAAATTTTTAAGTCACTTTTAATCCTCTGCACGATAATCTTCTCTAGAGATCATATGCTTCATTTATGTGCAATAATAACTTAAACATGTACTTAGCTAAATAATCTGAAATTATTATAATTTAGAGCTATGCATTTGAATGTCAGAGTCTAAATCATTAATTTCATTTAATTATATTACTATTTTAATCGTATTATGTATAAAAATCTAATTCTATTTATACTATATTTCTTATAGATTTTTTTTTTGTCTTTTGCAGGATTTATGTTTTTCTTTTCTAAAAATGAATTGAAATTCTACATTTAACTCACATTATTCAGTTAATGATAATAATACTAGTAAATCAGCTAGTTTCTGAAGGCAATGGGTTACATTAAACATCACTAATCAATTTCATTAAGGAAGAAAGATTTAATTCTACATTTAACTCACATTTACATGAAATGAATGAAATTACATGAAATTCTACATTTAACTCACATTATTCAGTTAATGATAATAATACTAGTAAATCAGCTGGTTTCTGAAGTCAATAGGTTGCATTAAACATCATTGATCAATTTCATTAAGGAAGAAAGATTTAATTTTCGTTCTAACACCTGCTTTACTCTTCTTAAATTATGCGTACATTTGTTACATTTATAGATATGTAAATCAGACTGGTTTTACTACTAATAAAAGCATCAAAGCAAATCCCGAATAATGGAAGCTGAAATGGGCATTGACCTTCACTATAATAACAAAGGAAACTCAAACCGTTATTCTAACTAGGAAATGATCGCATACCTGTAACGTTTCCGTAGCATGGGCTGTCCAGTTGCTTTCAGATAGCACTTTGCTCATCGTAGTTAGTGACCACAACCCCGTAACGACATTTTCTCTTTCTTTGAGCATAACCTGACGTTTTGTTTGCTCATATCCTGCTTCCAGGGCTTCAAAAGTAAAAGCTCCAATCAGACTGTATCCTACCACTAAACCACAGAGGCCAATATGAGAGAACAGAAAAGTGGTAATCAGTCGACAATATCTTCGACATTTGGAACATTTCGATATATCTCCCTGTGCCATTCTCGGCTTCTTTAATAAAAATTTCTTCACTCGCAAAACAAATTAGAAATATTTATTCACAAATTGTTAAAGAATGATAATTTTACTACATGTTCTTTATTATCCTTTCCTGTATAAACAAAATAATAGCGATACGATTATTATTCAAAAGCAGATTTTTAAATTGTAATAGATTTTCTTAAAATCTTCCCTGCTTAGTTTATCGAATGAATCCTTTTTTAAATCAGAATTTAACAAAAATCAAAAATAGAACATCCATTGTGTTGATTTCAATTGCACCATTTCATCAATAATTTAGACAATAAATATTTTTGCATATGCATTGGTTTCAAACATTATTTGCCGTGAAATGGATTTCCTTTAAAATGTAAAGAAGACCGTCATTTGATGAACTATTTTCATATTTTTTTTCCTTGTTTACACAATATTTTACTTTTGTATGACTTTTAAATGACAGACGAATCTATCAAAACCTTGCACAGTTCAAAGTTTTTTCTAGAAGTGATTTCCAATATACAAAATAGTAAACTTTTCCAAATTATAGGAAAATTGAATTCTCAGATAATCGTTGCATTTCTTGTTTCCACAAACTTCTTTTCTGACATTCGTAAGTACAGCACAAGAGAAACACTCACATACATTTTTCTTCTTATTAAATTGGCTTCTTTTCATTACACATTTTAACTTTTTATTCGTTTTCAAATTTTTCCACAGAATATAAAAAGCCAGATTTCAAATTCATGGATGAAGTTCCGCAGACGATAAATATATTCGTTTCTGATTCTGCATGTGCTTCAAAAGTTAGAGTATGTTCTTAATATTCGTTCGTTTCTTTTATAATTCTAATTAAAACTTCTAATTCAGTTCAAAAAATATTTCAGCTGCTATATATATTTCGAATATCTCGAAAAATGCACCAAATTAATCAATTAATTATTTCGGAATCCATCGAAACGAAGTGAACTTGTTTCACATGATTGCGCTTTTACTCCTCCGGATTTCTTACGTACAGAAACGTTTTTGGCATGGCTTCGGTTATAAATATGCTTTACTGGAGGGGAGGAAGAGAGGTGAAGAAGCTGTCAGCGAAAGATCGGAAGCCACGCGACAAAATATTACATGGATATGGAAAAGGGAGGAGTTCCTTCAATTACATTGAATGTCAATTCTTGGGTAGCGTGACTGCTCCTTTTTACATAATGGAGTTATCTAACATATGATCTTTTTTTCAACGCTTTTAGAATGCCTTTAAGTATAATGGGTATTGTAGTTTAGAAAAAGAAAGTGTTTGAACGGAAATTAATTGTTACTTAAAATATTTTATACTTTGACGAGAATTCTTCAGTTTTTTTTTTTAATTATCTAAATGAATGTGTGTGTTTTTCCAAAAAGAATGAAAAATTCGGTATTCTTACTTCGTGTTTACATTTTTTGCTTTTTTTCCCATTTATTTTCCATGTAAATTTTATTTCTGGAATATAACTTCAAATCAAATAATTTCAATTTTTTTTACATATTCCATAGTTTTTTTATATATCTTATTTTTTTCTTTTTAATTTGATAGAACTTCTCTTTTAGAAAATGGCTAAAAATTTGGGAAAAATAAATGAATTTTCGATTTATTATTATATCTACCTATACTTTACTGATGTTTTGATTATTTTTAATATTTTATTGTCAAAAACTATAAATGTTTTAGTTGAATTTTTATGCCAAATGATAAATCATATTTGATCAAAATAAAGTTATTGATTGGATATAGAGTACTTTAATATTGCGAAGTAATTTTTGATCAGTACTATTCAAAAGCTATTCAATTTATAGGTTTTAATCGGTTCTACCATAATATCCTTTATAATGTAAGTTGCACTAAGAAATTTGACATTTATTTTTGACTTTTTCTAATTATTTTTGAACTAGAAATTCCTTTGCATTTAGTTGGACTATTAATTTTTATATAACTTCTCGATCTTTAAATCTATTGCAGTTGAAAATTCACTAGAAATTTAAATTTTTATTTAAAAGAGTTCTCGACATTTTAAATAAATTGCCTGCTTAGAAATTCTAATATTTGAAGAGATTTTATTTTAAACATAAGGAAGTTTCCTGTGCCATACTGGTGCTTTCTCAAATTTCCAGTTTCTGAATGTTTCTAAAATTTTGAAACAGGATGTGATAGTGAGAACCTGTAGCAAAAATTAAGCAGTTTTAAGTATTTTTTAAGCATTTAACCAAAAAAATTAAGCACCTTTGTACAAGTTATGCACATGTAAACTGAATATTTTTAGGATTTTTAGGAGTATTTTTAGGAAAGTATAGAATTTTTTGTTTTATAATAATGCATAGTTTTATTTAAAAATATCTTTTTAAATGCTTTAAAAAAATAATATTTTTTATCTGTATTTACGGTCGTACCGCTCATCCGATTGTGATAAAACTTCGACAACATATTATTTGCGATGGTTATATATGCACTTATATATACACTTATGCGAATGCTATAGACATAATAGAATTATCTAATGCGTAAAAAATATTTTCAGATCTATTATCCATGGATTAACCACCAAATAACATGCCAAGAAGACAAAACAGATTCGACAAGGATGCTAAATGGAAACCGGACGTTAATATTTCTTAGCTATTTTATGTAAATGCTATGCAAGTCGTTTTCTGAGGTAATAATTTTGTTCGAGAGTATGCGAGAAAGTTTTATGGGAACCAATCTTATAGGTTTGAAATTTTAATTAAACATTCAATAAAATTCTCGCATTTTTTGCAATTCGATCTTCTCAAACAAACGAGGAAAGACAAGAGAGAAGTAAAACAGATCATTTACAAATTGTAAATTCACGTGTTTCAGAATATCAAAATCATCATGAGGCAAGAAGCGAAAGACAAATATTACAGCTACCTGATCACGAATATCAGAATCAAAAGATCAATATGAGGCAAGGATCTTGACAATTATCCTCAAAGGAACATTGATTGTAGAAAAAGTCCTCATACAAAGATTGTTTCCGCAACCATTCCTTTTGATTTCAAACGACTGCAATTCCCCATTCCACTTGAATTCTTAAAGACAATCAATAAGGCACAAAGTTAACCACTTCAAGTTTGCGGGTTGAACCTTAAGAATCCATGTTTTTCTTATAACCAGTTGTATGCTGGATACTTACAAGTCGGACAGTTAAGAAATTTATCTGTTTCTGTTGAAGACGGAAAAAAATATTTATCCTAAAGTCTTGAATAGTAGAGTTAAAAAAATTAATGCAATAGAATAAATATTGGTAACGTTTTTCCTTTATATATCATTCAATTTCAATGAATGTATTCATTTCCGATTCGAAAATAAATTCTGTTCTTTCTATCCTTCCTAATTAAACAAGGCATTTATTTTAAATTTCAATCGATATTTCCAAAATTATTTTTTCTGTGGCAGCAATGCACAGGGTAACAACTAGTATATATATATATATATAAATAACCATAAATTAACTTTTATATAATTAACAATAAAAATCTGTTAACTTTTTCAACATTTCTTAAAATTATTACGTTACCTATTCATTTAGATAGATAAAGCTCTGAAATTGTCGATAGTGATGTAGAAACACAGCATGACTGAAAATTTTGTATTTGATTTTTTATATATGCAGCACCAAATAAGATTCAATATGGTTAAGATGAGAGAACAGTTTGGTTCCTGAAATAACTGATTCTATTTAGTAATTTTGCTATTTTATAAACCTGAGAACTAAAGCATTCCTTCGACTAACATCGTACGACTAGTAAAACTGTAATAAAATTGAAGACAGAACAATGCCATGTTCTAAATAAGTTTTTAAAAGAATTTTTAGTAGAAAATAATAACAGCTTTTACAAATGATCAGACTTTAAAGATATCATCCCTTATTTCTGAAGTTTAATAAAGGCGCTTAACGTTTCTAAACTTCAATGAAAACTTGCCTTCTAACACATAAGCAAAAAATTTTATAAATAACGGATACAAATTCATGAAGTCAAAGAGGGAGAAAAAAACCCAGTCTGTATTTAGAAGCAAAACAATATAAAATGCGTGAGCTTCACACCAAAAGGTTTTCGCGTTTTGCCAGAAAAGCCTTTGCGTAGCATTAGCGTACAATAGATATGAAATATTAATTCTCGGTATGTATTAAACATTTTTACTGATTCTATGGTGTGATCCTTGTCAAATGTTTTGGAAATTATTTCCTGGCAAACGATTGAAAGTACCGAAAAGCAAATTTGAGTTTTAGACGCATTTTACCCCACCAAATGGACCTAAAATTTGATACAATACATCTGTAATCATCAAACCACTTACCAAATTTAATATATTTAAGCCACTGAATTTTTGAATAATCGTGTTTACGTGGTTTTGAAAATACAGACTGACAGGCAGTCAACAATACGTTGGATTTGGCTC
Source organism: Argiope trifasciata (assembly GCA_026543055.1). Classification (NCBI taxonomy): domain Eukaryota; kingdom Metazoa; phylum Arthropoda; class Arachnida; order Araneae; family Araneidae; genus Argiope; species Argiope trifasciata. Next base: position 2,565,661 of record JAPMOQ010056865.1, on the reverse strand, counting down.
AAAATTTGATAGGTGTTTAAGCTATAGATATTAATCCTGTGTGTCGAATTTTATCCATCTAGTGATTCAGCGATTCGAAGAAACACTGATATTATTTTGAATTTCATTTATAATAAAATTCATTCTTATAAACTGTGTTTAAAACTAATTTCTCAAATAATTTTGAAACTAAAGAAAAAATATATTCATTCAAACAAAATTTTTATCATTGAATAGTATCTTTTATCCTTTAAAAGGGTGTTAAATAAGTTTTGTGCGATGCTTTGATGTTATGATAAAAACACGGTAAAACTTTGGTATTATTTTTTCTAATTAAAGGTTAGAGATATCCGTTCTTAGTGGCTGCTAATGCCCCCAAAACAACTCCCTAAATTTCTTGTTCCCAATTTCAGTGATTTTATGATGGGGCGTGCTCAAAACAAACCTTTATATATTAAGAAAGATTTCATTGAAAAAAAAAATTCTATATTAGTTATAAAAAGAAAAAAAAAATCGTTATAACATGATAGAATTTGAATCCTAAAAATAAAATTTTTGAAGATTCTTTGTTTTAAACATTTTAAGTACCAGATACAGCATTTTTTTCTTTGCCAAAACAAATTTGTCGAGATTGGTCCAACAAATAACTTTTTTTTTTAAATCAACATTCAAAAAACATTTCAAATTCAGAGACATTCAAAAAACATCGCGAAAGATATCATGATCATTGAAAATTTAAGGCTTGAAGCTAAAATTTCATCATACTAGATTTTACCCGATTGATTTATGTAATTATATACAGTAATTAATTTAAATTCCTTATAGTAATATTGAATACTAGTAATAGGTGATTCGAAGGATTGCTCCAAAACGAAAATTAAGCAGGCATTGATGTGAAGGCGAAAATGCACCCCTTTTTAAGACATATGGCCTGTCATCAGAATGGAGAAAACTAGAGCTCTCACCATGCTGTGCCCATTAAGGAAGCTAGAATCTGCTTATGATTAATTTGGAATGCAGCTTGGGTGAGATTTTGAGTAAAAAGAACTTCCTTTCTCAAGTTCTATTTCTAATGTAATACTCTACCAATGGGAAATTTCAAAATTTTGTTTAAAAACATAAATGTGCATGAGAATTTTTTTCATATATTATGGTTTTTATATATTTTTAGATGACAGAATTCGGAATTTTAATTTATATAACTTTGTAAGATATGTGGTTCTTTACGTAATAGCAGCCGTAATTGGTCAGCTATTGCCTTTTTCAAAAGTAAATCCTTTATCCGATTTCAATCGAAAAATTTATACTGATAAGTGAAAATATTAGTGCATATATCTACAGTACCCAGAAGAATCTATCGCAATTACAACATATTAAATTTGCCACATGGTTAGTCGAAATATAGCCCGATTTTAAAATTTAATATAGAATTTTTTAATTTAATATTTGGTATTGTATTGGATGATTCTTCTTCCATATTTCCCAATCGTATCTTTTCTAATGAGTGCAATAAAAAAACAGTATATGGTCAAATAAAAGAAATAATTGTCTTTCTAAAGAAATTAATACTGCATCTGGGTATAATTTACAGAATTTAAATTTTTTTTTTGAAAAATAAAAAAAAATATTTTTGCGAAAGAAAAAAAAATTAAGAATTGAAGCTAAAGTGTTTGCTTCCAATATTCTAAGTTTGCTAATTTTTTCAAACATTTGGAAATACTTTTTTCAACTCCAATTTAATACAGGGAGAAAAAAAAAGTATATTTTCCATTGATTTTTAATTAGTTTGCTTGATGAATTCTAAGATTTTCTTCGTTGACCTTTGGCATAAAACGCGGGGAATAATTTTACTTTTTCACTGATTTGACAAGAATTCAAATCAGGAAATCAAGAATCATAAAATTTATTTTTATACAATTCAAATTCTGACATCACCCTTTGTAAGAAAATATCTAATTTTAGTCTAAAAAATGTGCCTCTCTTTTTCGAGATACTTTCACTTTCATTCAAATATGTCGCTTTTTGCTTCTATTGCTTAACAAGTGACATCATTGTCATGTAGAAAATTAAATGTACAAAAGTAATACAATCTTTTTACTCCATTTTCATAGATTTATTTTATGTTACTATGGTGGTAATGATACACAATATCATGTATATTAAATACTGCATCACTTGTATTGTATACCGAATTCATAGTCCTCCAGCTGGTGTGGTGTGGTGTGGAGAGGGGGGTGCCACTTCAGGTGTCGTCCTCGTCATCTGACCATGGTTCAAAATTACAAGGTCCGTCCCAAAATAGCCCTCGTGTTGCTTTAAACGGGACGTTAATATAAATAAACTAAACTAAACTGAATTCATAATATTTTTCGAAAGATATGAAAAAACGTCAAAATTTCGCTTACTTTTTGAGTAATGCAAATTCTAATTAGAAATTCGAGAACACCGCTCCGAGGTACACATTCTCGGCACCAAAAGTATATATGTGTCAAATTTGGTAGCTGTAAGTCCAACGGTCTGGCCCGTTGAGTGCTAACACACACACACACACACACACACACACACACACACACACACACACACACACACACACACACACACACACACACACACACACACACGCGCGCACGCACGCACGCACGCACACACACACTGAGCTTTCTTATAAGTGCAGATAGATGATATAGATATTGCAAACGATCATAGAAACATTTGCCTTGCATTTTTTTTAAATACCATATTTTTTATTTATTTTATTTCATCCACTCGCGTGTTGAAAGTTATATTTTTTATATTTAATTTGTAACAATAGTTTTTTTTAATGTGAATTTCTTTCAATATTATAGCAACACTTTAGTAAAAGCTAACTTTTTTCCATTAATGTGCTCGTGCAGATTAAATTTTATTGTTTTGTCCAAAATTTATTGTTGAAAAATAGGTTTAAATATTTGTTTAAAAATTCATTACAAATAGAAATTTAATTTCTTTGTTAAAATCCTGATAACAATAGAAAGGTAATTTTTTTAAATCTTTAACTTGATGTAAAAATCATGTTTCTTCGATAATATTTGGGGATGTACCAAGAAAAATCCAAAATTTCGCTTAATTTTTAATTAATTCTAATTCTAATTAAAAATTCGAAACAATCACTCCTAAATGCATATTCCCGGTGTCCAAGATATACACACGCTATTTTTGGTAGCTTTAGGTGAAACAGTCTGACTTGTAGAGCTTTACTAGTCGCCTTTGGTGACTAGCCGGTTCGACAGTCTTAATGCTCTCTAAAATTGTCAGTTAAATATTTTATGTAACGTCATTGTCAATTAAATACTTTATATGACTTGTCTTTTAATAACTGCTTCAGCAAAATATTTTTAAGGTTCAAATTTTGATAGTCACATAATTTACTCATGCCCGTAATGTGCTATATGTCTAATACTATATGTTTCTATAATTATCCGTCAGCTCCAGCAAAATGTCAACTTTCATTTAAAGTGAAAATAATTAAACTTCAAATTAATATAAAAACATTTTTTTACTGAAACCAAGCATTTTTTTAAATGCATTTAAAAAAAGAGAAACGTTATGTGTACTACTAAATAATTTCGAGAATTATTCAACAAAAATTTCTTAGACTCATCATACAATTCAGTTTTTAGTTTTACTTTCAAAAAGTTTTAAATGATACGTATAACAACATTTTATTTTATTTCGGTCAACAAAAAAAATTAAAAAAATTATTAAATCTAAATTTTATACATATTTTAGTACAAAGAAATCATATTATACGAAATATTACTGACACTTCAAATTCCAAATAAATAAATGAATGTTTCTATTTTCTGCTATCAGATTTTATTGACTTATGAAGTTTTGAATAGAATAGTTTAGAACAATCATGATTTTCATTCTTAGGTCAGCTAGTCTTGAAATGCCCTGTACACTAATCATTTTTGGGACGATCGGTAAAGTGGTTTAAAATTACCCGTTTTTATTGAATAGCGATATTCAAATATTCATAAATCAGTCAGTTTTAAAGACTGACTAAGTTGATTGAAGTTTATCTCATGTTGTTTAAAATATTAGAAAAACGTTTTGTTAAATATGATTCCCAGAGCAGATGATCCAGATAAAAACTAAACTTTCATCATTTATTAAAACATTTATAGACTCATGTTACATACTATGTAATTATTTGCTTCATTTAGACCCTCTTTATAGATGTATTTCTATTATTAACAACCGTAAAATTCTATTATTAACAACCAACAAATTAACTGTTGGGCTTTGAATTGAAAAGATATATATTAAATCATATTTATCTTAAATAAAGCTGATTTATTGAATTAATAATACTGTAAAAGTTATGAAAACTTTTCTTTGCGTTTTTAAAACTTTTATTTACATTTAATTTTTAGAAAAAAAATATCTTATACAGACATGTAAAAAGTTACAATTTCATATGTTTAATTTGCAGTAATAGTTTATTTATTTTTTAATTTGAGTTTCGGTCAATCTAATGGCAACATATTGATAAAAAAAATTCCCTTTCGCTCGTAACGCGCGTATGCAGCTTAAGTATAATTTTTATTGTTGAAAAATATGATTATTATTTTTTTAATTTATTAAAAATAGAAATTAAGTTTGTTGGTTAAAATATTAGATTTATATATATATATATATATAATATTTAATGCAATGTAAAAATCAATTTCGTGCTATAATATTTTCGAAAGTTATGGCGGAAAAACGTCGAAATTTCGCTTAATTTTTAATTTATTCAAATTCTAATAAAAAATTTTAAAAAAAAATCATTCCGAAGCGTACATTTCCGATCCCCAAGGTAACGGTAGATCCAACAGTCTGGGCTCTAGAGCGCCAACATACATTGAGCTTTATTAAAAGTATAGATAGATATAGATGAATAGATAATACAAATGACATTATGTGATCTTTCTTCTTTTACCGCCCTTTTATACAAATAAATTGTACTATTTTTAAAGTATTTTGGATGTGCTAATCACTACAAGCTTCAGCGTCCAAAAATGATATTTTATAAAAGTTTTCTTGGATTCGGAGATATCCAACGAATTTTGATATATTTGAGGACCTTATTCTTTTTAAGTGGATATGCCTGAAACATCTCGCAGTTTGCCAGTACGTTTATGAACTTTTGTTGATATTTTATAAAATTATTGCAGTTCAATATTTTTAGTAATTTTTGTTCATAAATATTTAATCCAGATACCTGAATTTATCTCAATTCCGATCCGAAATATTATTAAAATGTGTCAGTTTTACATAAAAATATTGATTTTAATAAAAGATTTCACTAGTACTAAAATATTATTTTCAAAAAAAAAAAAAAAAAACAGCTGTTGGAACAAATATATTAATATGCTGAAGCTGAATCATACTAGCGTTTGCACAGTATTCAGGCTGTTAAAAATGATACATATTTTAATTGTATTTATTGTGACGAACGATAAGTCTTGTGAATTCGAAAACACTTTCCCGCAGCAGCGCTTTCTAAAATAAAATACACATTGATTAAAAGGGGTTGAATGACTTTGGCACTTTAATGAATGCAGCACTGTAAAAAGTTTTAAGTTTTTTAAAAACTTATTTACCACAAAAATTCATTAAATCCATTACAAACTACAGCCTGGATTAGTACCTGGATAGTGGATTTCTCCAACACTGTGTAATTTTAAAAATAACTGATGAGATTTTTTCCAGAAATCTGAAATAAATATATTATGTACATAAAAAAATACAATAATTAAGAAAGCTTGATCAATACTCAGAATGTAATCCAGAGAAAAACGTTAAATCAACTAAATGCATTAGAGATGCTAGAAGACATATTACTCTGGAAGTATTATATTAAGTTGATGACAATGACTGTGTCACAAGAACAATACTGAATGACTGTAATAAATGAAGGATTATGGCTATGCCGAAAACTAATCTTCAAAGCGAATGGGCTTCAAGCAAACGACGGAAGATGCATATCATTTGTTAAATACACCCCACCAGGGGCACCTCGAAATAAGGATGAGAAACTTCCGGTCTGGTGATTGGTTTTCGCCACTCTAGAGCAGTGCTCCGCAACCTTTTCTCACCTACGACGCACCTTATTTCTTTCTAGAATTCCTCAGCACACCAAAAGTTAAATTATATAGGTATTAATTGATACACAAATTTTACAACAAATGTTTGTTTCTTATTTGAAAAGTATACATACATAAAACCATAACATAATTATTTCTACTCAATCCTAATTATTAATGTGATACCTGCGCTTGTTTCAATGAGCATAAACTATTTATATTCGGCACAACACATTATGCAGTTTTCAACTGTTCTCACCAGGGGGCCATTGATTAATTATATAGTTATAGTAATTATTCTATAGTATATTTAGAAAAATAGACATTATTATGAAAAAAATTGCCATTGTGTATTAAATACATGATGAAAAATTGTAAAATGTCAAATGCAATGTATTTGACCGCGGCACACCTGTATCTGGCTCATGACACACCAGTGTGCCGCGGCACACCGGTTGCGGAGCACTGCTCTAGAGCAGGGCTTCTTAAACTTTTTTATATAGCGACCCCCTTCAAGCTTAGGAAATTTTAAACGACCCCCTCCTCCATATAATGAAATATATATTAACCGTAGATGTAGATGTAATATCGCACTATTTTACAATGTAAATAAAATAAGGATTAAAGAATACGTACCCATTCATCTCACATATATATAATTGAAAACGTTGACGGGATATCGGTCGTAATAAAACACAATAAATAGAATGACATAAAACTATATATATATTTATTCAATAGAAAAAATAAACTTTTGTAACAATTTTTTTATAAGAAAACATAAAACTATATCTATATATTCAATAGAAAAAATAAACTTTTGTAACAATTTTTTTAATAAAAACATACTATTAACATCAAACAATATTAATGTGACGGATGTGATTGTTTATTTTTACACAAATAATTAAATCTAGGCTCAATTTGAGTTGTTGCAGATCGTAATAAATTTTCAACGTTTATTAAAGTTGAACGGTATTTTGATTTTATGTAAGTTAATGTGGAAAAGGCTGATTCACATAAATATGTTGTACAAAATGGCAGTAATTTTTTCATTGCCATTTCCGATAGTAGGGGATATTCTGATTTGATTTCTATCCAAAATTCATGCACAGGCACTTGAGAAAATTTGAGTCGCAAGGTAGTATCACTTGTTAATTCGGCAAATTCTTCTTGTGCTTTGAAGTTTAAAAAATTAATTTCTTCCATTTCAATTGAAAATGGATTGCAAATCCATTGTTGTGCATCGATATCATTGGGAAAATACCTATGCATGTAAACTTCCATATCCTTCAAATGATTAACTATAATTTTTGTTATAGGAGTATCTTTTTTTGAAATATTGTTACTAATTATATATTCGTCAGTAAATGGAAACATTTCGAGCGATCCACTTTCCACTCTGTTCTTCCATATAAGAATTTTTTTAACAAAGGCTTCAAGTTTATTTTTTAACATAAACATATTAACGCAGACTCCCTGCATTGATAAATTCATATCATTGATTTTATCAAAAATATCTGCCAAATAGCATAGCTTGAGAAGCCATAAATTATCGTGAAAATAATCGGCCAAATTAGAATTTTGCTCTGTTAGAAATATAAGAACTTCATCTTTTAAAGTTAATAATCGTTTCAAACTTCGACCTCTTGATAGCCACCTAACTTCAGCATGTAGCAATAAACTTGTATAATCCGAATCCATATCAATGCACAAATTTTTAAACAATCGACTATTAAGTGCTCGACTTTTAATAAAGTTAATGATTTTGACTGCATCAAAAAACACAGTGTTTAATTCTGGTGCAATTTTTTTAACAACAAGTGCCTCTCGGTGAATCATACAATGTGTAAATGTAATATGATCATTTCCAGCTTTAACAAATGCTGTAAAACCAAGATCTTGTCCGGTCATTGCTGCAGCACCGTCCGTGCACACACCAACACAATTTTTCCAATTTAATCCTTCTTTTTCAAAAAACTCATTTACTTTTTTATATATATCTTTTCCACGAGTATGACCTTCCAGAGGACGACAAAACAGTATATCTTCATGAATGCTTCCCTCATAAATATATCTTACAAAAAGTAACAACTGTGCTATTTTTGAAATGTCTGTCGACTCGTCCAGTTGTATTGCAAACTTTGAGCTGTCTTTAAGCCTCATAAGAAGCTGTTGAAATTGATCATTGCTAATGTCTGAAATTCTTTTGGACACAGTGTCATTTGATAATAGAATTTTACTAATTTCAGCAGCATACTGTTTTCCATGAACAATTTCAGACATTCTTATAGCTGCAGGTAGTAAAAGTTGCTCTCCAATAGTAAAAGGCTTTTTCGTTTTTGATATCAAATACGAAACTTCATACGATGCCAATAGATATTTATCATTCAAAGTAACATACTTCTCCAAAGTGTTCTTTTCTTTATTTGATGTTTGCAAAAGACGCTCAAAATATTCTATTGGCTTTTTTGATAACGTTGCATGTTTAGTATTCAAATGTCGTTGCAGTTTTGACGGTTTCATGCTTTCTGCAGCCAAAACTTCTTTGCAAATTAAGCACAGTGGTTGTTCTTCATTGTTGTGAGAAGAGCATGTGAAGCCATACTGCAAATATGATTCGTCATATTTTCTTTTTTTTGTTTTGCTAGAAGTCGGATTTGAAGCACTGCAACTTGGTTGTGACGGCGTGGCAGACTTATTAGTTGGAATTTTAATTAGCCATTTATCCATGATGGTTAAATAATAATAAATAATTAAACAAAATGTAGTTGAACTTTAACGTAATAATTAAAAACACCAACTGAAAATTACACAGTAAATACACACATGTCACTACGAAGACAAAGCTGAGTCCAAACTGTAGTACAAACAGAAAAATAACTACACTCGAATCTTTACCAGTGCAATGACAACAAATTACGATCAGATCAACCCCGACGCATGGCGTGTTCAAAGTGTGCAGCGCACAAAGGCACCGTATCACAAAGACGGCGAAAAAGAAGCTTTCATTTAATTTTTTTAATTATTCTTTTATAAAAATAATATGCCGATTCGCCTAGCCTAGCTTGATTATGCTTCCGTATTGTATGTGTAAGCTGTAAGGCGACGCGGCGTCTGGGTACTTATAATCACTAAGTTATCTTGCAAACACTGACGCCGGCGGCCAGACATCAATGTCGAACGTTCAGTTGAAAATCGAGGAGCGCGTTGTATTTATTATTTTAAATGCTACTTCCATATTTTCATTTATAGGCCCTACATAACAGTTTTGCATTGCCACTTTTTTCAAAAAATAGTTATAATAAAACTACAATAGTATTTTGTATGATTTTTATTTGTATTTATATTTGTACGTAGTGTGTATACTAATTTTAAAATTTTATTTATAATGATTGAAAAGTATCAGATCTTTGCGACCCCCTTTCAGTAGTCTCGCGACCCCCAGTTTAAGAAGCCCTGCTCTAGAGGATGAACGTAAAAGTGAGGTCTGGCTCCTCCCATCGATGACGGGACGTACTTCTTTAAGGAAGGGTTGTACCTTGGCCGGTGATAGCCCTTAGGACTCAACCACAATTCCAGCCAGTTTTGCTGTTGCGATAATCTGGTCATCCAGTATCCGTGTGCCTTCAGGCGAGTCAGTGATATACCATTCGATAACGTCCAGCGCAATCTCTGCCTTTGAATAATATGGATATGTTAGATGAATACAGAGGTACATTTATTCCCCAAGCATACTCACAGCTTCGGTCTAATTATCTTCAAAAAGGGTTTTCTGTGAAATTAGGAACTCATTAAATCTCTCTATCATCAATTTCAAATATTCTCAATGTATAAAAGACGCTCCCCAATTTTTTAAATATTTTTAATGGCTATGATAAAACCAATTGGTTTATTTTAATCAGGGAAATGTAAGTAGATTTTCGCAAATCACTCACGTTTTTATGAAGAAACACGCATATTCGGACAGTGTAAAGTTGGCAATGCTAAAACTCATGGCAATACATAACGGAAGCAAATATGATCAGCAACAGATTCGCCTATGATCGTTAACTGGCACTTTAAGAATGTTATTCACAGATCTGCCAAATAAATTAATTAATATTAAAAGCTCATTATATAATTTTTGGTTTTATAAGTTTTACATATAAAGATTTTAAATGAATGTTTGAAATAAATATAAAAGAACAAAATTTTTTAATATCTTGTTTTGATCTTTATTATTCATAAACAAATAACAAAAGCCTTGAAGGCTGCTTTTATTACTTAAATATCGATCATAGACATATATGGTAAATTATTAAATCAATTAAAATTTTCAAACGATAAAACTTTAAAAAAAAATAAAATTTTTATACGAACCCCGAACAAAAAAAAAAAAAAATTCCAATGAATAAAATGTGTATCTTTCTCTAATAAAGCCGTTTACAAAATTAATACTTGCAAGTTTTCAAAATTATATTAAAGAGATAAAGACAAAGATTATAGGAGGATCAATCATAAATCAAAATGTAAATGTTAACAGCTTCAGTGCAGATGACGCGATGCAAGAATGCATCAAAAGGAAATAAAATATGCTTCATACCTTTAGGTTTAAATACAAATTTTAACATCTACGCTTCCAGAAAAACACTTTAAAATTTTATATCAATTACAGAATATAACTGAAAAATAGCAAAAAATAAAGCTTATAGCAGTAAAAAAACTTATGTAATCTTTCCTTTAAGTTATTATTTCAACAAATTTTTAATACTTTTGAAGCAATAAATAGCAAAATTATTTATTCAATCATTATTTCCTTTGTTAATTAATACAAGACCCCTAAAACAGGAACATCCGGCATGATTTTTCCTTTTTTACGAACTCATGTCCAAGCATCGAAAAGTAGTTTTAGTTAGCATTTATGTAGTTTCATATCTTTGACAGTTTTTGTAATAAAATGGTGAAATATTGCACATGACCTTATTAAAGGATGGGGTACATTTTACTCATTGGGAAATTTTTTGTACTGGATCCGTATAAAAATTTAAATTTTGTATGTTTTAAAGATTAATCCCTTAAAAATTTTAATAAATTGCATAACATTTTGCACCTTTTTTTAGACAACTTTAAAATTTACAGTATATGTCTATAATCAATATTTAACGAGTAATAGCCGAAGTCGAAGTTTTTGAGCACCCAGTATAGATAATTTTTATGCTATTTAGGGAATAGTGCAAATTTTTAATTTTAAATACACTGATTTAGAAAACGAATGAAGGCATTTTAAGATAAGGATGTGGTGAAAAGAAATGTAACGATAACAGAACTAGACTTGAATTTACCAGATTCAGGCCTAGAACATTGTAATGTCATTATAGAATAACAGGGAGGGGGGAATAAAAGAATAAACAATTTTATCATTTTCTTCTCTTCCTCTTATCCCTCAACTTATGCTAAGAATGATTTAAAAATTAGTTGAAAATAAATAGATCTGAAATTCAACTCAGGACTAAATATTTGGTCGAGTAAAATATATGTTAACAAATTTTACAATTTCAGCAAATTAAGATTGAGCATCCTTTTCAGTAAAATTATATAAAATTATTTTAAATAAAAAAATAATCTTGGAATATTATTCTACAAAATATTTTTAGCAAAAATCGAAAGCAGATTTTTTTTTACCTTCACTTACATTCCTACCTTTTTTTTATATTATCACAAAAATATTATTAGAAAACAACCAGATTCGATTCAATTAATCAAGATGAGAGCATTCCGAGAGTTGGAGCATGTAAAATTAAAAGTTATTCAACATTCCCCCACCCCTTTCTATTTTTGACTGCATTTACTTTTAATTACTCGCTTTCAGCAATCAGCTAGCTCACCAGGGATATTGGTTATATTTAATTTGAGTTATTCTAGTGAAACCCATTTATTTAATTAAGCTATCAAGTTAGTTAATTAAGTTACCAATTATTTAGTTAATTTTAGTGGATTTTTCTACTGGAAACCAATTTTGCAGCGTCAAAGCACTGTTAAAATTATTCATGATATTGCAGATATACTTTTTGATCATCCAGTAAAATACACAGATTTAAACAGAATCCTGCTCTAATTTCAATAATGGAAGAACATCTACTTTAGCTTTCAAAAATGGAATTAAATATTTAACGAAGCATTTTCTATTTTAATTTGAATTTCTAATAATTTAAATTATTTCAGAAAATTAAAAAAAATGTTTTTAAAAATTTTCTAAATTTTGGAAAAATTTATATTATTTGTTACTTGATATTATTAGAAAGACAATTTTTCAAAAAATTTGAAACTGTGGAATTCTTTTTGGTTTAATAATATATTTGAAGCTACAATAGGAAAATTTGAATAAATTGGCTTACTTTTTAATTAATTAAAATTTTTCAAAAAATAAAAATCATCCTAGAGTGCACATTTTCATGTTCCAAAGTAAATACATGAGCCAAATTTGGTAGAGGTAGGTCACACACATACGCATGCATGCACACACACACATTCAGATTTATTATTAGTAAGAATGATTACTTAATAATTTCAATGCTTATACAGGATGTCTATCAAAGAACTCCAGAGTTTTAATGCAATTTTTAAAATTCCACCATAAAATTAGGTTAATGTTATAGATATGTTCTTAAAGGTTAATTTATCAAGAAAGGTTAATTTTTTACCACATACTAGATTTCAATATGTATTCTGTTTGTGGCATGACATACATCCAAATGATATTCAATTTCTTCCTAGGTAGCATGTTTGCTACACAAACTTCACCTATGATGGTTTACATCCTGAATTTTCTCAGCATAAACAAGATTCCTGACATATCCTCGGAAGAAAAAAAAATTAATGGCGTCATGTCCAGGCTCTTGCAAGTCAAAGAATAGGGCCTGCTTTTCCAATTTACCTGTTGCAGTATTGAGTATACAATGCTTCCTGTACAGACAAACTGAAGTGAGGTGGAACTCAATCTTGTTGAAAGTAGACAGGACCTTTTTCTGCCTCAGTATCAACTAACTAGGGGACAACATATTCTTCTAACATTTCACAATAGACATTCTTTATGGACTTTTCTGCAAAAACGAAGGAACATATTACTTGGTTGTGCATGATGCTGCAGCAAACATTCAATTTCAGTGGGTCATGTTGATGTTCCAAGAATTAACGAATAAGCTATGAATCACAAATTCAACAACTGTTTCAGTTCACAGTACTGTTTACATGAAAGATTTCCTCATCAGTAAAAATCAAATTAAAAAAATGCTATTAGTATTTATCCTGTCTAGAATAGTAGCAGCAAACTCTAGTCTCTTGTTTTTATTTGTTGGTTTGATTTCATGTACATGTTGTCCCTTGCATTCTGTTAGATGAGCCTTTAGTGAACCACCTTATGAACAGTTGATTTGGGTATGCCCAACTGAAGACTATGTGGTTTCAATACTTATTTTGGATTTCATTGATATAGAGTGTGAATTTAATTGACATTGTCTTCAGACACTTTTGGCCTATCAGAAGACTTTCATTTTAACACACTTCCTGTTTCTTTAACCAAATGTAGTCAATGTAGAATGTTTTTTCTGTAGGTGCATTACCACCATACCTGGGCCAAAAGTTTTGCTGCACAATGGTAACAGATCCAATTTTTCTAAGCCAGATAACATGCTAAGCATTTTTTTTGTGGCGTTGTCATCGCATTGCATTATGGAATGAGTGTCTGCAACATTATTTCAAGGTCAGTGACATACAACCCTAATTAAGTGTTGAAAAACAGAAACTGTTGTGAATAAAATTTGATGAGTAATTGATTTCTTTAAAATTAACTGATCTGACCAATCTCATATTGTTAACTAAATATGAATTTTGAAAATCCATGCTTTTATGGACACCCTGTATAATACAAATATTTTTTTATTCTCAATATGTTGAAATATCATTTGCAAAGCTCTGAGCTGTGTTTATGATGAAGGCATTTAAAAGATAAATTCAGAAAAATCATCAAAATCTTTTTAATAAATTATTATCATGAAAATACACAAATAAGTAGTAAATATGAACAATACATTAAAACATCTCATTTGATAACTATTTAACAATAATAAACTCTTTAAAAAATCAACAAATAACAAAGAGTCTTTCAAATCTAAGAATCAACAACTATTAAATCACAGATTGCACTGATGGTTTCTATGCAATAATGAAGAATTATCTAAAGAAATATTAATAAAACTTGTTTATAGAAAAAATTTGAAAGAAATATGAAAATAAAGTAAAGCACATTTCCTTTGTTAGTTTCAATATCTAACAGATATTTAAAATATAATGAAAGTATAAGTTTTGTAAAAGTTGGAACTCACCAAATTTGTCAATACCAAATATTTTAATTGCCACCTTACAATATATATATATATTTCAAATAAACCTTTTCTTTGGCATTTTGCGTGATGGCAGAAATTTAGTGAGTATCTTAAATGTTGACGAACTTGGAACAAGATCATACTGCAATTTAAAATTAAAGACATGCTTAAAACTAATGCAAAACTGAAATAGCTATAAAATTCTAGGAAATATTTAAGTGATGATGAATATTGTAACCAAATACTTTAATTATCCCAAAATTGCTAACATAATGTGCATTAAGTTTCTTATTTATATTGAATGATTTGAGTGGCAGTGTTATAGATAGGAATGATTTTAAAATTTTCTAAAACTTGAAAGTTTGCAAAAGTCTTTAATAAAAAAGTAAAATAATTGTCTAGAAAATTTTACTATTTATATAGTAAATATTGAAGAGCAATATCAAGCCAATGGCAACAAATTGAATTGAAAATTGCATATAATATTTGTAACCGAAGTAGATAGTCAAATTAGCTTTAAAACTTAATTACTAAATCTTGAATAATTTTCAAGAATGATCTGTACTTTGTACATGGTATACTTTGTTATAACAATCTTTTCTAAAAGATAAAATAGAAGATGCCACAATAGAAGTTTTGAGTCTCTGACTCTCTAAAAAAGCGTTCATAATGAATCTATTAAACTCTGTTACTTCTGGGTGGTTTCGGTAGGTTTCAATCTGCAAAGGAAAAGAAAGTAATAAATAAATAAATAATAAAACTTGTGTGAAATACAAAAGTTTTAAATCAGTGATTTTAAAATACTTTCAAATTAGTTATACTTAGAGATTAATTAAAACTATAGATAATTTTCCCCAGAATGTCATACAAATTCAAAAATATAGGACTATTTTGTTTGCTGAAAAGTTCTATTTTAAAACTAAAGGATTAGTTAAAAGAATGCATTAATCAGAAAGCAGATTTGTTTTTAAATGTTTATTTCTCTATAGTATCATTCAGTGATTGTAAAACTTTTAATTTTTATAACTGTTTAACAAATATTTCCTTCTCTGTATTGATTAAGCAGAACAAATACAAAAAATTAATCTCAGCAAAGCAAAACAGTCGGAATCTTAGTTTCACAAGTAACTTAAAATTTTATTTCAGACTTAAAAATACCATAAATTTATAAGGATCAGTCAGTATTGACATGTATATTACGAGAAATTCAAATGAACATCTTTTTAATGTCCAAAACAATCCTACATTTTTTGTAGCATGATCAATTTATAGTTAAGATACTGCAGCTATTATAATTTTGAGATTGTTTAACTGCATTGCTGGGAAAAATACTAGATTATTTTATTTTATTTTATTTAATTATGTATGCTTGAAAATTATAATTCTCACACAGACCACAGCTTTTTAAGGACTATCAATGCAGAACTTGATCATGATCTATATTCTATGGTGGTCCAGTGTTCTGTAGTTTTTCATTTAAAAAAAGGTGAAATAAATAAGGGATAAAAATATTTCCTCCAAATAAATGAAATATCCCTCTCAACAAATTGATTAAAGATGTTTTGATTGTTTTTGATATGTTATATAATAGAATGTTGCCTATTTATGAATAACTGGATGAGATACACTAATTTTGGGAATAATTAATCTTGATGGTTTTAAATTAATTCTCAGGAAAGTGAGTTAAAATTTTAATGAAAGTCAATAAAAGTGATAAAATCTGGTTATAATAAGAATGACAAATAGTTGAAAATTACACACTGAAAATATTAAGAAATCTTTTTGTACTTCATTTTGAAATTAAAAGACTATTCCATTCTTTATTAATAATTAAAATTAAGGAATAAATAAAATTTAAATTAGCAATATTATTTTACAATTGTAGCTAATGTAAGAAATCTGAAAGAAAACAGAATCTTTTATGATATGAAACTTGTACACTCACATCCATCCATTCACATTTTGCAATTTCTTCATTGCTTTTTGTGATGGTTTCACTGGTAGGTTTTAAATGGCAAACTACATATATATCACTGCAGGTGAAAATGTGTTTGTGGTGATGTCGCAAAGCAACAACAGATATGAATTTCGATTCAATTCCTGTTTCTTCAAATATTTCTCTCCTAGCAGTGTCACCAAAGTCTTCACCTGCAGAAAAACACAACATTTACAATAACAAATATATATTTCACAAAATAGATCTTTTATGAGAATACAGTATGCCTCTTTATAATATACACAACTCATTTAATTTTAGATTATTCTGTTTGTTGATATACTTATTCAATCCAAAGTTGAAGAAATATGCTGCTGGATGGAAGTAACAAGTTTATCAATCTGATAAATACTTATAAGTCTAGTGAAACATTTATTAGTTAAATCTTCAAATTGTGTGACATTTTCAATACTAATTAAAAGTAGTAAATTGATATTATTAAAACAATTAAATAAGTGCAATTATATGTTAAAAGGAAATCGGAGAAAAGTACTATAATTATTAATTTTTTGGAAATTATCCAATGAAATTATAAGAAATATTTGATTATTTCATTGATAAACTAATTTGGTTACAAGACTATGATTTTTTTTATATCACATTACAAAAAATGATAACATTAACAGTTTTAACAATAAACCACTAAACCATAATAAAAAGCAAAATAATAAATTGAATTCATGTTGAAATCGTTTGATTGGTAAGGTTTAAATTATATTTTTGAACAGAGAAAAAGGAAGAAATGGATTGATAAACATGAGAATCAAATGTCACTAAATATCATTCAAAAATATCTGCTATATTTGTAAAAATCAAATAAAATTCAATTTAAAAAATATGTATATAATTTTAAAATTTCAATTTTTCAAGAAGAATTCAACATTTCAAAATATAAAAAAGAAATCAAATAATCAACTAGCTAGTATCCAGCACATTGATGTTTCAGAAGAAATAATTTTAGAAATATTGTTTGAGATTTTAAATAACTATCTTGTTTAGTTATTAATGATCGAAAGAATATTCATTTTCTTGTTAACAATGAATACATTCAATGAAACTGAATGACATACTTTTTTTGATGATATATGATATAATATTTTTTAACTTCATTTTTCAAGTGTACTTTTGGGCAGACAATGTTTTTTTTCTTTCCATTTTCCAGAAAGAACAAGCATATTTTATGGCCATCCAAATCGTGAAAATCCAACCTACAGCTAGCCATGTGAAAAACATGAATTTTTCAGGTTCAAAGCAATAGGCAAAGTTTTATTATCATCAGGTGAACAGTATGGCAGCATATAAAATATTAATTAAAAAATTCATTTTTATAAATTAGACATTATATTGTACTATGCTTATAAACTTTGAGCAATACAAGCAATAGGTTAGCAAAATTTTATAGAATGTGGATAAATATTATGACAGAGCATAAAATATGAGCAAAGAAACATTTTTATACATTAGATAATAACTAAATGATGTAATATTAATGCAGTTAATATTTCTAAAAATTATTCAAATTAATCTCAAGATAATGTAGCCGAATAAAACTTTAAACACCAGCAGTCAATAATCAGTGTGATAACATTTCCTAGTTAAAATAATGTTTAATTTCATGGATGAAAAACATACAGAATACATACTTAAGATTATACATAGATTCTATATACTAACAAATATGGCTATTAACAACTACAGTTAACTTATTATTTTGAGAATGAAGTTAAAAAAAAGAGCACAAATTTCATATATAAAAATAATTACCAGGGTTGCTGTAACCCCCTGGCAACTTCCAATGAGGTGTCTGATGATATCTCTCCTGTATTGTTAAAACTTGATTTTTGTCATTTATAACCATTCCTCCAACTCCTATTTAATAACAAAATACTATTGTTAGTTAATATTGCTAATTTTATAAATTATGGGAAAAAAATTCATGACATGGTATATTTGGATACTCCAGTATCAGTGACAACAAAGAATATTCAATTCAATGAGTTTTAGCAACTTAAAAAAATAGTATAAACAATTTAAAAATAAACAAAACTGGTAATATGGAAAAAAAAACCACCTCTTTTCAGAGATTCCTTATTATTTAAAAGCAAAAATATGAATAAGATCAGGGTATGAACAATGTTAGAATATTTTGGTATTTACACATTTTTTTTTATTTTCTCCAGGAAGGCTGAAAGAAATTATCTTTGAAATTCGATCATGCAAAATAATGTGCTTGAACTGGATGAAGTTATTAGAGAATTAAAAAAACTGACTGAAAAATAATAATCCTTTCCAGTTAGTATTCTTGTCAATTCTTACAAATCATTCCATCCATTTTACAAAAAAGTAGACAACCTATTTAACTATCCAAAATCGTTTTATTTGCTATGGACAAAACTTATGTGAAATTAAAAAAATAAATAAATAACCCAGTAATCAGGAAAATATAAAGATTTTTATAATGCACAATTTTTTTTACACATATTTTGCTTATAAAATGTACAGCTGTATAAAATTCAGCTCAATCATACAAAATGTAAAATTTGTAAAAAATTATTACCATAATTTCTTGCGTATTATCCACTATGATGCACAATCTGTGGATTATACTGCAATTCCTTAAGTGCATGATGGAAATAATTTAAATAACATAAAACATGTTCTTTATTACTGGCACAAATATTAAACTTCTGATGTTCAACATCTTGATGTGAATGTTTGATAAATTGGAAATATAGGAGTAAAATAAAATTTGAAAATAAATTTGATCATATGATTTTTTTCTTAGTTAAGTCATGGGAAATTTAAATAACATAAAACATGTTCTTTATTATTTGCACAAATATTAAACTTCTGATGTTCAACATCTTGATGAGAATGTTTGATAAATTGGAAATATAGGAGTAAAATAAAAAATTTGATGATATGATTTTTTTCTTAGTTAAGTCATGGGAAAAACAAAAAATTAACATAAACACCAATTTTTAAAAGTTGATTTGAAACAATGCTGCCCACTATTTAATATTAATTTTTTTCATTGTTAATTGAAAATTCACCAATTATTCCAAACAAATCTTAAACCTGTTTTATCATTATAGAATTTAAAAAGGTGGGATTTTATCAGTTGAATTTAACTTACAAATTAAAAAACACCCTTTCAATCTTTTGAACAAGGTTCAATTTCTAAATTATACTTACATATAAATAATATATTTTTTTCAATTAATAAAAATACATACTAACCAGATATTAAATAATAATATTCAGAGTTAAAGTAGTTGCGACAACTTTCTCAGATTATCAGTAACTATTCTACTTTCATTTTATATATTTAACCCTTTCACGATTGACTTGGCTCAATCAGCTATGCAAATATTACCTTGGCAGGCTGATTTCTATTTCAAACAAGAATGCAAGATGTAAATCAAGTTAAAAGCAAGGATGCCTTTATTTTATAGCCTGCATTCCTCATTTGAAATAGAAATTGACCGACTAGAGTAAAATTTCCACAGCTGGTTTGACCAGGTCAGTAGTGAAATTGTTCAGTATATGAATGATAATTTTTGTTCAGTCACATAGATTACAAGGTTTAAATTATATTCCCATTGATTTCTCCTGTCTTGATAACCGTTATTGTCTTTTGTGAATGTGTTGGATCAACAAATTAAACTATTCTAATACCCACCACATACAAAATACAAGCTAGATCCCCTCTCAGTTTTTTTTTTTATTGTGGTCTTGATGCAACCAAACAAGTATTATTTTACACTTCTTAATTTTTGCCTTCAAAGAGGTCTTAGATAGATTTTAGAAATAAATTTTAAGGATTAAATAGCAAAAAAGATTATAAAAAATAATAAATAAATAAAATAAACAAATAAAATAAATAAATAAAAATAAAGAATAAAAGGAAAATTAACATTATTTTAAATTCCTGGATCTTCTTAAAATTATTCTTACATATGTATATATTTCTATGTAATGTGTGAGAAATTTTTTTAATAATAGTAATAGTTAAATTTTTAAAAAAATGCAGATTTGTACATTATTAAAAAAAACAACAAAATATTAGTGCCCATAAATAAGTGTTAGAATATGGAATATGTTTAAATATCGAAATCTGAAATACAATAAACTGAATTGTATAATAATTACCAATATGAGTATATGGATATTGAGGAAGTAAATTAGGTTCATCAGCTGGTAACCATCTAGTAAGCATTACATAAGAAGTTTTGGCATGATGATACAGAAATCCATGCTACAAAAATAGCAATAATTAATACAAAAAAGGGAAAATAGTGATTTCCCAGTATATACAAAATATTTAGATAATATTATAATTACCTTTACTAATATAGGAACATATGATGAATTTGCTATGTTTACTTTGAACCACACTCCTCGAATACCTGTTTTAATCCAATCTGTTAATGAATCTAAAAGTTTAAAAACAAAAATCAGAAAATAATAATAGTAATGAAATGTACTATCACAAATTTCAAGTTATCATGTAAGAACATCATTATTTTTTACGTTATTATTTATCTTAATTAATTAAAGTCATTAATCAGTTTAAACAGATATGAAGCAATCACAAGATTCCTCTCTCTCTCTCTCTCTATATATATATATACAGTGGAACCTCGCATAACGAGCATAATTCGTTCCGGAGCTTTACTTGTAATGCGAAACACTCGTTAAGCGAAACAATTTTTACCATACAAACTTATGTAAAATACAATAATGCGTTCCATGACGAAAAAAATACTTAAAAATTTTAATTTTCAACAAAAAACTACTTCAAATACTTTAAATGAAAACATTTATTGAAAGGAAAATACATACAAATTGTCAATAATCGTGATTCATCTTCATCTTGTCTTCTATCGCGCAATGAACCAGCCTACAATGAGAATTCGATTTTCAGAAAATAAAAAAGTCAGAATAAAAATTAGAAACATACCTAATTCCTTTTTACTACAAAGCTGTCCAGGGTCATTTGTTTCTGCCGACGATCCAAAAGTTGATAAAAATGCGACACTGCATTGTCATTGAATAAATTTGTAGCGCGCATAGCCACTGTCTTATTTGGACGATGCTTCTCAATAAACGATGCGACAGTTTCCCATGCTTTCAGCATTTCTCTAATTTCACTAGCAGATTGTTGCTGTTCTGGAACCTCCTCCTCCCCTGGCAAACTCTCTACACTATCTTGCTGTGAAGCAGAATGCAATTCCATAAGGTCTTCAGTAGTCAGCTGTTGGCTGCGCTCTGCCACAAGTTCATCAATATCGGGGTTATCTACCTCCAACCCCAAGTTCTTGGCCAGAGAGACAATCTCGTTGACTACATTATCCTCAGGCACTGTCTCTGTACTCGTAATCCCACATTCAACAACGCTCTCTGGCCAAAGCTTCTTCCAAGAAGAAGTGAGCGTTCTCTTGGTAACACCCTCCCACGCCTTTTCGATCATCTTGATGCAGACCACAATATGAAAGTGACATTTCCAATACTCGGTGAGTGTGAGATTGGTCTCTTCAGTCACCTCAAAACAACGCTCAAAGAGTGCTTTAGTGTAGAGCTTCTTGAAATTAGAAATAACCTGCTGGTCCATCGGCTGCAGTAACGGAGTGGTGTTGGGAGGCAGGAACTGGATCTTTATGAAATTGTATTCTTCAAGGATGTCATTTTGTAGACCTGGGGGATGAGCAGGTGCATTGTCCATAACAAGCAAGACATGAAGTGGTAGATTCATCTCGAGCAAATATTTTTTAACAGAAGGACCAAACACTTCATTGATCCACGCAGTAAAAAGGTCGCGAGTCACCCAAGCTTTCTTGTTGGATTTCCACATCACATTTAGCTTAGTCTTCTCAACCTTACACTTCTTGAATGCTCGTGGAGTTTCTGAGTGGTAAACAAGCAGCGGTTTAATTTTTAAATCACCGCTTGCATTGGCACAAAATAACAGCGTGAGACGGTCTTTCATTGGCTTGTGACCGGGCAAAGCATTCTCTTCTACTGTTATATATGTTCGCTTCGGCATTTTTTTCCAGAAAAGACCTGTCTCATCGCAGTTAAAAACTTGTTGCGGTAGGTAATTTTCTGAATCTACGAGCTTCTTGAAGTCGACAATAAATTTTTCTGCTGCCTTTGTGTCGGAGCTTGCTGCTTCGCCATGCCTTACAACACTGTGGATGCCTGTTCTTCTCTTAAACTTCTCAAACCACCCACGACTTGCCTGAAATTGAATTTCTTCTCCGGCCGTTGCTGATCCTGGCGTCTTCTTAACGAGGTCGGCGAAAATTACTTTTGCCTTTTCACGAATTGTGTTTTCGTTAATAGTGTCGCCTTGCTTTTCGTTTATCCATATGAGCAACAACCTTTCAACGTCGTCGAGAATACGTAACCTTTGCGTAGATATTCTTGCTTTGACGCATCTACCTCCTTAATCTTGTCCTTGTTCTTGAGTATAGTGCAAATGGTTGATGTAGACCGATTGTATGTGCGTGCTAAATCAGCCACGCTCATACCTCGTTGTCGCTTTTCAATGATTTCATGTTTCATTTGTAAACTTATTTTTAGTCTTTTAAAACTGCTCTCTTGTGGCTTTTTCTTCAGGGACATTTTTACCAAGGTGTATAATATTTGCACAAAAAACGTAATGTCCGGACACACAGTTTGTAAAAATATATGATTAGACTCGACTCAAACACGCGTGCGCAACTAAACACAAACTGATACACCAATAGAACAGAAAGTTCCTTCATACAAGTCGGGAATTCCCCTAACCGCGTCACTCGTTATACGAAACGCCGCTCTTTAAGCGAGTCATTTCTTTACAATTTATTTTGCTCGTTATGCGAAATACTCGTTTTGCGAGGTGCTCGTTAAGCGAGGTTCCACTGTATATAATAAGTTTTTAAAACTTTCATTTTCTATTTTTCTAGCTGGCAAACAATGTTTTGGAGCTCAAACAATTTTGAGAAGAAAAAAAACACAGTTTTTCAAAATATCAACACGTGTGTAATTTGACAGTCTTGAGATTGTTTCAAATCGGTTTTAATTGGTTAATGACTTAAATTAATTCAGGCAATTCATAAGAATTCAGAGAATATCTAATTTGGAAATCAAATCATAACTTTAGTTAGTGATAAATCCCCAAATGTGACAACTTTCTACATTACAACATTCTAATAACCTTATTTTAATTAGTTGAAATTATCCCTGAATTAATAATCTTTACTGATTAAACAAACAATATTTTAACTTGTTTGGTTTATTTTTTCTTTAAAAAAAAATAACATTGCATGAGTTAGCCAATAACACTGATTTCCAAGGGAAAAATTACAACAGCGGAGGATAGATAATTCAAAAGCTATGCAGTGAAAGCCGATTCTAAAATAAAACGTTAGCAGGTGATAAATATTTCAAAAGCTATACTGTGAAAGCTGAAACAAAAATAAAAAAGGGATAAATCCCCAATTTGTTGCCAACAAATTTTGAGGCTCCAAAACTTCAACCGAAAACACTATCATATTCTCACATGATAATAATTACATTAGATAAATATAATGAATATAATAAGAGTAATTACAGAACTATTAACAAATAAAATCTAAGTGTAGCATCAGAACTGTAATGCATCTCCGGATGGGAGGATTGAAGTGTTTTGGCAACCCCTGACACCAGAAGCAAAGTATTTCCAGAATTTTCCTTCAGTCTGTGTGTGGTTCCTTTGCTAGCATGTGAGAATGCCTGTTTACATAAAGAATGTAATTTTATAGAATTAGTTAATTAAAATTTCTTTTAAATTATTACTTGATTAATTCCTATATAAGTCAATTTTAATTAATTATTTTTTTAAATGTTTTTGTTTTCAAAAAATATTTTTAAAAATCCCTTTTCATCACTGGCTTTTAGTAAAAACAGTGGATAATGCAGAGTGCATGAAAGAATTATTTTGTCAGAAGTGCTAACTTAATTTTATAGTATTTGTAACATAAAAAATGAATATCCGACAGCATTATTATTGTCAAAACATTGACAATGATGATTAAGAATTAAAGCACTTTTTAAATTTGTTTTTATATATAATATATATTTTGGATGTATGAAAAAAAATGAAGCAATGTTTATACTTCTAATCTTGAAGTCCTGTTAGCCAGATTCAATTTCAAATGCAGACTGAAGAATTTAAATTCTACAATTTTTGTAACTCGTGAATTGTGACTTAAGTTACACTAAATTATTCTATTCAACTCATTCCCATAAATTATTTCATTATGTCTATTAACTATAACAGAATAGGGAAAGTTAAAATTAAGTATTCCATTGTTCATGTTTCATCGTTAATAATTTTTCCATTTAACTATAGTCTGAATTACTCGTAACAGATAAAAAAACTATTCATTATAAATAAAAATATTTTTATATAAATTTAATAAATAATATGTATTTTAGTTAGTAATGTTTTTAGTTTTAAACTAACGTTTAATACTATAAAAATAATAATAGAATTTTTAAATTCAGATTTGCATAAAAGATTTAATCTTTTCAATGTTCTTTCAAATAAATATATTGAAATAATTTTTAAAAATCTAAATACTCTTTTTGTTTGAGCCAGAAATTTCCTAATTGTTAAAAGATTCAAATGAATTAATACTTAACCATATCAAACAACTCATCTAAAAAATAAGTACAATTAATATATTTAAAAATTAGTATAAACAAAATAAAGGAAAAAAAGTAAGAATTTTATCACTACTTACTCTTCAGATTGTTCTCAAAATCTTCATCTGATAGAGATAAATTCTGAGTTTCAATAGTAAGGCCCTTGTATCTAAATTTGAAATTCAAATTTACTCATTATAAGATGTAACTATTTTTAGAATGAGAATATTCATCATTAAAATTCTCAATAAAATTTTTTTTAAATCTATATCTATACTTATTATAAAACTCAGTGTGTGTGTGTGTGTGTTGACGATCTACAAGCCAGACAGTTGGACATACCAAATTTGGCACATGTATACCTTAGTGATCGAAAATGTGCACCTGGAAGCAATTTTTTCAAATTTTCAATTAGAATTTGAATTAATTGAAAGTTAAGTGAAATTTTGACGTTTTTTTGCCATAACTTTCGAAAATATTACAGCACAAAATTGTTTTTTTACATCAGATTAGAGACAAAAAAAATTCCTTTTAATGATACTAATACTTTAATCAACAAATTTAATTTCTATTTTTAATGACTTTTAAAAAAATAAATTAATCTTTTTTTTTTAACAAAAGTTAAATAGAAGCTGCACGTGGATGTTATGAGTGGAAGAAAACAACAAAAAAACCTTCTACCAATATGTTGCCATCAGATTGCCAAAAACTTAAATTAAAAACTAAATAAACTAATATTGCACGTTAACCATATAAATGTAATTTTCAGTACGTGTCTGTAAGAAATGGAATAGATATGAAATATATTTCTTCTAAAAAGAAAGAGTAAAGCAAAGTTTAACTTTTGCAGTATTATTAAGTAAATAAATTAAGATTTAATTAAGACAAATATGGTTTAGTATGTATGTTTTCTATTCAAATGGCTAAGTTGTAAAATTTTAATACCTATAAAGTTGATCTAAATGAAGTAAATAATGACATAGTATGCAACATGAGTTTATAAATGAAGAAAGCTTAGGTTTCATCTAGATCTTCTGCTCTGAGAATCATATTTAACAAGATATTTTTGAGACACTATTTTAAATAAAAGGAGATAAACTTCAATAAACTAAATCAGTCTGATTTATGAATATTTGAATATCACTATTCAATAAAAGAGATGAATCTGAGAATTTTTTTTTTTTTTTTGAATAATTCTTGAGATATTATAAAAATTAAGAAAATTGTTATGTAGTACACATAAGACTCGAATGTTGATGGATTCTGTTTTCAATATTGACATTAAAAAGATGAATAGTTTCAGTAAAAAATGTTTGTATGTTAATTGCAGCTTAATCATCATCACTTTAATTTAGCAATAAAATTTTGCAGAAATTGACAGATAATTAAAGAGACACACAGCAGATTATGGGCTTAAGGTCTTTATAAATGCATAAGTAAATTATATGACTATCAAAATTTGAAACTTAAAAAAATATTTTGATGAAGTAGCTATTAAGAGAGAAGTTACATAAAGTATTTAATTGACAATGACATTACATAAAGTTTTGAACTGACCATTTTAAAGAGTTTAAGATTGCTGAACCTGCTGGTCACCAGAGGTGGTTAGTATTTCAAATAAATATACATCAGAAATGAAATAAATAAAAATATTAATTAATCATTAATCTATTATAATTTATTTTAAAATTAATTTGAATCATGAATTTTTTTAAAAATGTATTATTAAAATTATTAATATTTTTAGATTTTTATAAAAGCAGCTCACTAATATGAAATAAACAGTAATACTATGTTGAAATGATAATAAATAATCTGAATAATATGAAATATAGAAATATTCACATACAACATTTAAATTTAAATAAAACATTTATCAATTAAGAGAAAATACTTTAGGGTAATGTCACAGATATTACAAAAAATTGCTTGAAATTCTTTGGTACAATAAAATAAAAAATATATTAGTTACTTTCACCAATTTTCTTTCCCTTTTTTTTTTTTAACCCTTGATGTTAAAACTTTCAAATAATGACATAAAGAAATAGAAAGTTAAAACATCCTACGTGAGACAAAATTCTCTAACTTAATAAATAATACTAAATACTTAATAATACTGAAAATTATTTAAACATTATACAAATTGAAATTTGTATACAATCATAATAAACATAAAATTTAATATTCAACTTACATGTCAGTTTTTGCATGAAAATTGCCATACAATTCAGCAGATTTTGAGGCCATTCTAATATGCTTGAAAGGATAATACAAAAATTTTATTAGGCACCGGGTCTGAAAAGAAATGTTATTTTACAGGAAAGTAATTAAGTATTAATATTTCTTTAAATATTAGTGAATAAGAATTTTTTTATAGAAACTAGCATTTAAAAATTACCCGGCAATATCTTCAATTATTTTCTAAGTAAGAGTGAGGATATGTAAATAAATTTAACCTTAAAAGGTACTCACTTTATAATTTATTTTTCATCACTAGTAAAAATACAAACCAACCTTTGAGTAGTTATTTTTTAATATAGACATTCATAGAATTGACTTAAGAATTAATTGAAGTGAATTAATTTGGATTTTAGCTAAGAAAATGTTCAATTTTATACAAATATAAACACAAAATACTTTAAACAACTGCTAAATATTTTTCATTAATACTAAAATTAAATCATTTAAAATGTTTTTATAAAATTTTTGTTCGTCTGATCTTGTTAAAAGACTTATCATATATCTTAAACTATTTAATTGCACAACAGTTAGTAGTACAAGGAGAAAAAAAGAAAGAAATTATATTTCTATTTCATTATTATTCCAATTCTTGAAGGAGAAATTTAAAAGGTAAGAAAATAAACATATCATAAATGTGTAAATAAACAAACTTTTATTTACATATTTTACAATTAGTAAACATAGGCTAATTTTAAAATGTGTAAATAAAAGTTTGTTTAATTTTAGAAAGTTTTTCTAATACTATCAGTTCATTAAATTTCTTCACTAATAAATTTTCAAAATATTAGATTTTATTATCAGTGATAAGTTTATGGTTCTTAGAGAAATGCATTAGATTTATATTTAATTCCAGTGATTTCCTTCTCTAAGAGATATTTCTTATTTAAAAAAGAGATCATACAAGAGGTCAACATTCTTTATTTTCCATCTGTTTCCCTATAAACAGGAGATATTTTTAATGGATTCATGTTGCTAACATTCTCTAGTAATGTTTACTCAGTGGATTCTCACAAATTACTTTACGAGGTCATAAATTATATGTAATGAAACATATATTTTTCATTCATATTACCAATTTTAATATTTTAATTAATGCAAAACTCTCTTTCAACAAATGCAAATTTCATGAAAAAAAATTAAAGAAATTCTTTATAGTTTCTAAAATTCATGATTTTCAAATAAAGAATTAAAAAAAAACCTAATCTAATCTTATTCCAATATTAAAATACTTGAAATGGAGTAAAGATAATTTTACCATGAATCTATAAAATCCATGAGAAAAAAATATTTTTATGCTTTCTAATGGAGCTGTAACACAGAATATGTTTATTTCTTTCACATTTACTTGCTTTCTGCCAAAACAAAATTCCTTATTGATGCATAACTTACTGGATAACTGTTCATTGCAACAATTTGAAAACAAGCTACTGACAATCATGGACAAAAGCTAGTAACTTTATTGGATATTTCTTTTATGAAATAAAAGCCTTGAAATATTTTGTTCCCTTCAATAACTGCACCAACCTATCGATTACAGATTATATTGCATTGTTAGAAAAATGAAACTGACATTAGCAATTTACTGAAAAAATAATTTCAACTGAAAATTTTTCTTCTAAAATTTATATATATATATTAGATGCATGAAAAGGAAAAAGTTGCTCATAACCCTGATACATTTGAAGAAGAATAGTTTAAAAAGCTTTGAAATATAAGTAAAACAGGTAAAAGATGATACCCCAAAACTTTATTACCTCCTTAATATAAGTGAATTACTCCTCTGTCTGTCTGGGACTTTAGGCAAAATTGTAAATACCATAATGAATTCTTTTTTCAAAATCCCATTTTGTGCTTCACAGTATAGTTGGGGAGAAACAAGTATACTATTTGGATAATCAACTGAATCCAAAATTTTTGACAGAGCTACAATCTTAGAAATAATTTTTTTTTTCAAATTTCATTTACCAAAGTTATGTTTTCTATTGTGTTTACATACATCAGAATATATATTTGATCATCTCATTAATAGATTTGTTTTAAAGTTTGATGTGGATCTATACTTAAGATACTTAAATTTTGGGCTAATTTTATCATTTTTAGATTTTGATGTTATTGTCTTCATTTATACTGGGGCAAACAGATCAATAGATCTTTAAAGTGGATTTCATTCAAATTTTATAGAAATTTTGAAGTTTGTATAAAGAAATTTTCACTCAAAGCATTCTTAAGTTGTTGTGTTCACAGAAATTCAAAAATGTATTTTTAGGAGTTTTAAATTGATTAAGAAAAGTTTAATTTCTTTTGGGCGATTACAATTCTTTCTTTTTAAAGACTTCATAGGTGTGTGAAAAAATTATTGGCATTTTTTGTAAATTTCGGAAAAAGTAAAAATAAAGTAACTTTAGAGTATCATAAATATTATATTTCACTTTTGTTTCAGGAAGACTTGAATCATTCAATTCATTTTTGAAAGTCCACACTTAATTAAGTACACATTTTTTAACATATTGTTAAAAAGTTTTAAACTCTCGTACAAAAACTACTTGAAGTAAAAATATTTAAGTAATTCACTAATTGTAACTAATTAAATGATATTGAAAAATAGTTAGCATATACTCCACAAACTAGTAATCATGTGAAGAAAAGCAATGATGAGCTGGGATTGCAATTTACAACTCAAATGAGTTTTCATTAATAAATAAAATCATTTTTAAATAAAAAGGATTCCTCCCATTTAAAAAAAGCAAAAAGAGGCAAAAGAAGAGTCAAGTAAATGAAAGGGATTTTCTCCAAACAATCAGTACTTCCATAAACTAAGAAAAAAAAAATACTTTCTTAAGGACCTCTTAACCTGATTCACAGAGATCTGCCATATATTAAGATATTAGACATTGCAAAGGAAACAGATAAATACAATTAGAAGATATAGTGTACACCTATGACATTGTAAAAAAAAAATGTCAGAAAGGGGGAAAAAGCACTTTTAGATCAGCAAAAATAAGCACTATTTAAAAGCTTTTAAAGATGCTATACTCCTTGAGGGTATTTAAAATGTTGGTAATTTCTTTAATTACCTTCATTAAAACAAATTCTGGTAAAATCCTATTTTAGCCCACCTCTGGCGACTTTTTCAAAATCTCGCCAAATCGAAAGTATTTGAATTAAAAGGTTAAGATAAAAAACTCTTACCTTTCGCCAAAAAATTCTTATTATTCGCCAAAGGTGGGCTAAAATAAGATCGACCCCAAATTCTTTATAAGTAGAAGAAAATTCGTCGAAAGCTTATAAAATGTGGAAGTCGTTAAACTAATTTATCAAAAAAATTGATAGCAAGAAGAGTGTCCAATGTAAACCTAACTTTCTTGAAAGACAATATAGAATGCAACAAATATTAGAAAATATTACAAAAACAAACACTAAATGCTACAAATCTTTTGATTTACCTTCTGCATACTTGAATATCATTCTTTATGTATTGTAACGGACTATTATTCTAACAAACGTTATCAATATCCGATGGCACCGAATTTCCGTTTAAAATCGCTTACACGATTTACAGTTTTAGAATCCCTATTGTTTAAGCAAGTTCACTAATACCTTAGATAAGAATATTTATTATAGTCAAAATATTGTAAGCCAGCTGGAAAATTCAACAAAATTTTGTATACGGAGAAATAAAATTTAGCGAGAAATTTCATCAAACGAAAATATATTGGAATTATGTAACGGATTTCTACATAGCACTTGTAGTCAGAATATTCAAAATAATGCAGATACAAAATAGTATAGGGAATAATATATTTAGATTATCACGTTAAATTATCTGAAATTAGCAATCAAGAACTGAAAATAACGCATTTCATCAACCAAATAAAATGTTTACCTTTTTTAAGAGAGTAGCAGACGACATGAGTAATTTGTAGAGTTGTTTTAATCCTGATATAGTTTGGCTTGAAAAATAATTCATAATTTAAGTTTAAAGATTCAAATTTGCGCTTCTGAATAAATATCTATAATAATATAGCATATTTTTTCAAGAATAATGAATTATTTAGAAAAGTATCACTGAATATTTATCCAAAATGCCGGAAACAGAATTTTTTCATACATTTGGAATAAGATTATATTTTAAACAAACCTGCAGAAAATTCACTTTTGCAAATTTCGATAATGGTCATGCAAATTGCGAGGTGCTGGTGGCAACGTCATTGTTGTTTCTCCGTGAAACTTTTTTTTTTCTCGTTTGTTTTGATTGTTTTGTGGTATACGTGAGATTGTGATATTTTTTAACCCGGCAAAAGCTAAAAACTTCGTTTCTGCTGCATACACCGTAGAACATACCTTCATTCCTTCCCAACTGTTTTGATAATTTTTATTTAGGTGTGTTTGTAAGAGTTTGAAGTTTGAAGATGGATTTGGAAAAGATCTTAGAAGCATGTGCTATTATAGGACTAGATCTTTGCTGTTTTAGTATTTTTTATAGTATTTACAAAGAAGGATCTAACTGTTTAAAATCCCTTAAGGTTCGTATAAAATATATTCAACCGGTATTATTATTTTTTCTTCATTTATTTATATTTAAAATGTATATAATCGTGCTACCAGATATGTTTCTATATGACTGATTCAGATTTGTTTGAAACTTTTTCTACATGTATTTATTTTTGATAATCTTGTCATTTCCAACTATTTGCATATGAATTTTTTTCAGCGCTTCTAAATAAAATACAATTTGTTTTTCTTTCTTTTTTTGCATCATCAAATGATTGTCATAATTAATTTTTAAAGTAATGATATTAATAAATAAATATTAAATATGAAAATGTTTCCTGCCATTAAAAAATTCAAATTTTCTCAGGAAGCTAAACAAATAGAGATGAATAGTGAATTACGAAAAAAATTAGAAGATAGTGGTGGTACAATTCCTTATGCTGTCATTTCTGGCAAAGTGAAAGCACTTTCTACACCTTTACGAAGTGAGCATTCTCCATTTCTTCGGGGTGTTATGCAAGAAAAAATAACTAATGAATTTAAAGTACGTTGGATTCCAGGTTTGCGTGTTTGGTAAGTTTATACTTTTCCATTTGTATCATAAGCATTTTAAAACTTTCTTCTGAGCAGTGTAATTAATTTGTTAAATAATTAATAAATTATTATTTACATTTAATTTTGAATTATTTTAATTTGTATGTAATTTACAATTAGGAAACAAATGTAAACTACAATGTAATTATGGTATCTGATACTAGAATAGTTTATTAGATTAAGCAGTCAAATAAGTAAACTATTTAAGGAGAATAAAAATTTAAAAATTATAGAGTTACCATTAGATTAATTATGTATACATTATTACTGTTTAGCAATCTGTAATATATAGCATAGCTATATACTGTTTTTAGCCTTGCAAATTATGCTTTTATCCAAAAAATGGACAATACTGGAAAAAAATTTCTAACAGTATAACAATATTTTATGCTATTATGAATAAAAATTTCCAATCCAATAAATAGCAAAAATTTTTGAGTGGTCATCCTCAACCAATTCCTCTCCCCTTCAAAGATGAAAAAACACTTTGGAAATATTTAATAACCTCTGAAATTTTTAAAAGTTGTTAAGCCATCATTTTACCGCATCAAATGCAAAATTAATTCTTTAAAACTTAAAATAAAAAAACAGTTACAAGTTTAGAAATTATTTTTTTCAATCTGTTTTTTAGATAAAAGTTATAATTGTAATGTTGAAAACAGTTATATTTATAAATAATCTAATGACAGATCTGTAATTTTAAAATTTTAACTCTCCACATCTAGATAAGTTTACTTACTATTTTATTAGATCACCATGTTTATAATTATAAAATAATTATTTTAAGTTAAATATATCTGTATCAATCAATCTGTATACTTACTTTTTGAAAAATGCTCCTTTTTTACATTTATTATATTTTCTTTTCAAAAAAGATGCAGAAATTGCCCATTTTTTATTTTTAAGTTTTTAAATTCTACTGCAACACAATTTTTTTCTTCTTTTAAACTGTATATGCAAACAGAAAGTTTTTGTTTTTAACTGATTGTGCATTGAAAATCATATGACATGCTAATATTATTTTCATAAATTTTTATATAATTCTTTGCATTTTAGGGGGCCAGTTGACCACAACATTAATCGTAAAATTGCCAGTGTGCCCTTTAGCCTAGTTGGGAAATCAAAATTATTTCAGAAAAAAATATCTATAGAAATCCGTGAACCTTTTTCAGCTGATGAACTGGTATTAACTGAAGTTTACAATGATTATAGAAAATATGATGAATCTCTTGGTGAAGCAATAATTGGATTTCTTTCTCGTGAGCATACTGTTGGTATTAAAGATACTGAAAACCTACTTCTTGAAGACACATCTTTGACAGCTATAGGGAAACTAAGTAGTGAAAATGGAAATTTGATAATGGTCCCCCCAGATGATGGCTCAACATATTTCTTAACGCCTTTGACTTATGATTCTCTTTATAAGAAAATTAGCTCTCGTGTAAGTTTTTACAAAGGAGCAACAATTGTTTTGGGATTAATAACTATAGTATTATTAGGTTATTATTTTAAGAAAAGCTACTCTGAAATATGGCGAAGAATATGTCATGCAAGAGATTTGAGAAGATGTCGAGAAGCAAGAAAATTGAAAAGACAGAATGAAAATTCAAGGATAACACAAGGAGATGAAAATCGTCCAAAATGTGTTATTTGCTTAGACAATTTT
The DNA here is from genome assembly GCA_026543055.1 of Argiope trifasciata. NCBI lineage: Eukaryota > Metazoa > Arthropoda > Arachnida > Araneae > Araneidae > Argiope > Argiope trifasciata. Next base: position 2,531,545 of record JAPMOQ010056865.1, on the reverse strand, counting down.
GTAGAAATAATTGTTTTAGATTGTGGGCATGCTTGTTTGTGTTGTAACTGTTCAGAGCAGATAAATACGACATACTGTCCAATGTGTCGTAGTCGAGTTCACAGATTAACCCCTGTGTATTTGCCTTAAGGGATAGGATTTTCATACTAGAAAACTGAGGCGTTATTCTCATAAATGTAGTGTTGTAAATGCTTTTATTTCTATGCGGTCATTATCTATCTAAATATGTGAGGTATCAAAAAGTTATAAATAGCTATTTATATTGATTTTTATAATTGGATTGTCATAAATCAGACAAATTTGTTATACTAAAATAATTTATTTTAAATTGCTGTAATATGAAATAATATTTGATTGTATTCTAATATTTGTGTTGCTGGTTTGTAAGAAATAAAAATAAGCAAGATTTTTTTTCTTCTTAGCAATGCCAGTGTTATAATTAAGCAGAAATTACTATGTATGTTACTTATTTAAAAAATATTATATATTTTTAATAAGATTAATATTGTTTTGTGATAATAATAGTTACTGTTTTAATTTCAGAGAGATTTTTTTTAAAAAGCAGTTTGAAATTTGATTGTTAGTTATTAAAAATTAAATCGTTTCTAAATATATTTTCATTTGATATAAAATGACAATTTGTACTCTCATAAAATTAAAAATTGCAGTTCTGATGTAAAATTGCAATTTTATAATTATAAATGTTATGACAAATCATTGATATACTTAAATTTTAAACTGCGATTGATACGGTTTCCCTCTTTATTTTTCTGAGGGTTAAAAAAGTGATATTTTTCTTTCTTTCTTCTCCATTCACCCAAAGAGTTGATGTCTCTCATTTAATTCATTGTTAGTCTGATTCCATAGTAAATTAAATTTTCCTTTGCATTTTATTGTTTGACAGAATTTGCTTTTCATAGTCTTTTTTTTCTTTAGATAGTTTGTTTTGAATGCATTATTTATTAAAGCAGAACTGTAAAAAGAGGAATTTATTATCTCATATTTTCTGAATTTCTATTTTATGCAGTTATATGTTAGTTTTAATTGCATCAGAAATACTTAGTATTATTAACATACATATTTTTGAATAAACTGATTGATCAAACTTAGTTCAATTTTATTGCTTTGATTAACTGAAATTTTTTATTTGAATTTTTTCTGATTATACATGTATAAAAAATTTAACATTCAAATTGTATTGTTGTATAGTACATATTTCTTGCTTTAATTATGGATTGGTACAATGAATAAGCCACATAATTCCACTCTATTAATTGATTAATGCTGTAAAATCAGATCAGCTTAAATGTTCTTAGTAATGCTTAGGAGTTATTTGTAAACTATTCATGTGAATGCTATACGATTATCTTTAATTACTTACAGAAAACTATGCTTATAATTTTAATTGTAGTGTAGGTATTATTAAATCATTAGTTGTAATTTTAATTCAGATTGCACTGCAAAATTTTAGACTCAAAACTATTACTAAGCAAACTTTCTTCGGAAAATTGTACTTTAAGTGGTTCTGATTATGTTAAGTATATATATATGTATGTTTCCTCCTCATCACCTAGATAGTTCATTTATTTAACTATATTTTATCAGGCAGGAAAAGACAACTATTATATTACTCTCTTTATGGTTACAATTCACAAAAGTGATTGAAAGATCCAATAGTGGTAACACTTACATGTGCCGATATATTTAAGCATTCTATAAGATTTTATTGTTGGCAATGTACATAAGTAAAAGAGAATGAAGTATATCT
>JAPMOQ010056865.1:2503990-2529767 GCA_026543055.1 Argiope trifasciata | reverse complement strand
GTCCGATCTTTCCTTGATTTCAGGGTTTGGCCAGCCAGTTCACGAAATGGCATGGGGCGATCGGCCAAAGTCAGAAGAAAAAAGTCATAAGCAAATTTTTGGTGTTTGTACAGCATAATGCTAATGATCATCACATTATAGCTGCCACAGAATAGTTTTCCGACGAATCCGACCCTGTTAGGCGCCTAGGATCGTCCTTCGGAACAAAGGCCAAGGAGGTACGGTGGCCCTAGCTGGACTGTAGTCTGAAGGGAGAAGTTTTAGTGAGTAAGGATCTCACAGTACCAGAAACCTCCTGGTCTCTTATCAAAATTTCCTCCCCCTTAGAGGAAACAATCAAACAAAAAGATAATCACATTATCTACTGAATTAGTTTATTACAGAAAATTATCAGTATCATCACTTGTTACAACAAGATGAATTTTTATGACATTTCGAATTGCACAGAAGTTTTTTTTTTTACATCTGCAATGATTTGTTGAGCAATTGGTAGTGCAACTGCATCGAGTGTAGCCTTGGCCGCCGGTCAGCGATTGTGAAGAGGCAACGATTCGTTATGATTTTTCCTTTGTGCCCATGGATGCCAATGTAAGTAGTTTCTCTTGCAAAATGGAAAACTCACTTCTGGGATACAATTGTTTGAGAACTCCATGCTCTGTTCCTAGCTTGTAGAAAGCACCCTCGATGTTTATGACAACTGCAAGTACGCTTCGTGAATCACTGCGACCTCTGTCAACATCTGGTATGTGGATCCTTAAATTATCTCCAACCTTCACTGGTGGAAATTTTGCATCTGAATTTTTTTATTGTCTTGGCACCTTGCATCGAACATTGGCCAGGGAATTCCGGGCACTTAGGGAAGTGGCCTTCCAAAGTCACATATGCGCTATGCATTTCCAGTTTATCGGACATTGGCCACACGCCCCGGCCAATGTGCGAAATGGCTGAACTTCGGGCTATGACCGTAACATATCTATTAATTATTATTGCAGCATCTTACTAATGAATACTGATGCAGACATCAATTAAAACTGTTCAAAACCAATTTCATAATGTTAGGTCTATTAACTCACAAATCTAAAATTTGCTTTCTTCAAACTGTAAATCAATGTATTGTTCATAGAAAGTGGACGTTAGAATGAGTATTTCAGTAGTGAGGATTCTTTGTGACTACTCTCTCTTATTCCATCTGTTTTCTACTTTAACCTTTGATGTGAAATGAGGCAACTCTTTATAAGAAGATGTCGATGAATGTTTGTCTCTTGCTTTTTATACGTAACCCAAAACTTCGCATGTTGGCCATGTGTAACAATTCATTAGAAGATGTTGCAGTTTGGTCTTGGTATATTAATTCAACAGTTAGTTAAGTGGCTAGTCTGCTAAAAATTAAGCAAAAAATCATTTTTTTAAAAAAATTACACATAAAGGATGGCTTCTGTCCATGGAGGGGAAGTAGTAGAGTACTATTTGAAAATAATCTCAATAAATAATAAAATATTTTCCAACATTCAAATTACTGTCTGTCTATATGCATTTCTGAATTTCTCCAAAAGAGTTCTGTTTTAAAGAATCACTAAACAATCCAGTAGAAGAAATACTTAAATAAATGCAAAGTCAGCTACCCTGTTTTTTGATTTTTCATTCAGCGATAGCTATGCACTCTTTTCATGAGGTCTATAAAAAAAAGTTCTGAAGGTTTCATATAGGTTTCTCTTCTCATTGGTGAATAATTAATATACTCTAGGCAAAATAAAAGTGCAGTATTGTTGCGGATGTTATTTTGCCATATGTAAGTGAACTAATATACAGGTTTCAACTATCCACAGTTACTTACATTTTTTTTTTTTTTTTACATTTTAACTTTTAACAAATGAAAAAGAAATCAAATTTATTGATGAACCATATATTGATATTAATAAAAACTCTGAAATCCAATTTTCTCTTGGGAATTATCATGAAATATTTTCAGCTATGGGATGAATAACTCATGAAAGTTTAGCTGCAAATTTGCATTCAACTTTGTTTTCTCTCCTTAAAACTGAGTGTGTAAATTCATTTATAAAAGTTGATTGAATTTTCAATCAATTTTTGAAAATAAAGTTTTTAGAATTAAAATGAGCCAGAAATATTTATAAAACATTCTTAACCAATACCAAATGAAATAAAATGCCAACATTTTATTGATCACAGAAGAATTATTCAGCAAATTTGTTGTGTAGGAGTATTTATCGAAACAAATAAGATTATTTTAATGCAGGTTATACAAATAATAACTCTATACACCTCAAAAACAATTTCAGTTTTTTATTTGAATATGCAGTGAATACTATTATATCTAGCTGCTGGTTCTATTAAAGATTCCTTATTAATTATAATGGTAATTAAGTTTGTCTCCCCTCTTCTTCTGAAGTGAAAGAAAAAAATGATTGACAGTATAAATACATCAGCATCCTTATATTTTCACATATTTGAAGAGAAAACATGGTAACAATCAAAACTGCGACTTCGAAATTCTGACGAATCTCACGCTTGTTCCGACATCCTCGGACTCAAAAAATATATTTTCAGAATAATATCTGAATCAGACGATATTAATCTGATATCAAAGACGATAGTTCAAAAATACTTTAAGCTAGATGATTGAAATTTGGTATGTGATCCTAACTTCAAATTTGTAAATCTCTATCAAATCTTGGTACAGAATCTAATTACAGGAAATCGGCCAGTAAACATGATAACTGCTAAATTTAATGAGTTAGATGAATGGACATAATTTGGTAAATAGTTTCAGGACTTAAAATGTAGATTCATATCAAATTTTCAACTAAATTCATTTATAGATTAACCATTAGCCTACCTGTACTTTTGTATGCATGTAAATGGATGTCAGTTCAGAAAACGGTAAGACTTCAGTAACTAAAATTTTGTATGGGATCCTATCATTTAAGTTTCAGTGTGATGTATCACATGTTGGTTTCAATTGGTTGAGAAATGGTTTTTAAAATAATATTCCATTTCATTTCTCTGTACTATAAGAGAAAATGCTTATGAGTGGGAATGAAAATAAACATCTTGAGTACAGGTTACATTTACAAACTTATTTAAAAACCACACTTTTGATCCAGGGCTAGGATAAAATCTTTACTAAGGAATTTGCAAAGAAGTTTCAGGGAAGTTCTACTGCTTTCCATTGGTGGAATTTTCATGTCAAAAACCAAATCACACTTTTTTTTACCCTCACTCTCAGCAAATAATGTATATTTCTGTAATTTTTAAAGAACTTGACAGGAGAGGGGGAAAAAACCCTACCTATTTATGACATCTGTTTCCAAATTTTAAAGATAATAATATTTAAAGTAATATCTTTAATAATAATTAGTGTTTGCTTTTTTACAGATTTTTAGAATATTTTCAAAGAATTTATGGCATGCAATACCCTTTTCAATGCCTTTAAAGAAGCATAACATCCGCAGTTGTGGAATGGTTAGGATGAAATAAGCCTTAAAACAGAATTTTATATTTAAGAAAAGTATTTTAGTACCATACAGTAACATCTTTCCTTGCTTTTGTGCTTACTTCCATTATGTACTAAATTTGTTTGACTTTGTAGTTTTATACAGGGTATCAAATATACTTTGTTGACCTTTAATCAAATGAAGAAAAAAAAATTAATATAGATCTATAATGTTGATTGTAAGACCACATAAGAAATTTCATTTAATTAGCTTATAGTGCTTTTGATCTATTATATTCACATAGACAGATGAAGAAATTATTCAGTAAGACAAATTTCATATAGAGGTATAATTCTAGTGTTAAAATCTATAATCTTGTGCTATACTCACATGCAAAGAATTTCTTTAAACACATTTTATCAAACATTTGACTATCAACAATTTAAGATTTAATTAGTTTCAGTTCGCAAATATTCTGTATATTGGGTTAGAAGACACAATGATTGAAATTGGAAAGTAATTTGCTAAATACTGATAGCAAATACAAGATTTACCAGAAATATTTCCATTCAAAGTATGATAATTCAGTAGTGCTCTGCAATGCATATTAATCAAGGTCATGCACCATTATAGCCTAATAAATCCTAATGTATAATCCTCTCCACAAAAAGCTCAAATTATATGTAACATTCATTTCATTCTGAAATGATGCTTCTCCTTTGATGAAGAGGATAATTTACCAAATTCTTATTAAATAGCAGTCACCAAGCCATACCTTCATTACATTATTACTTTGAATACCAGAACACAATTATTTTTATTTTAAAGCTTTTTTTTTTTCACTTTGATTTATTCTAATTTTGTATCTAAAATAAAAATGTGTTGTATTGCAATGAGAAAATAATTCTCAAAAGAGCATTAGGTGATATCTGTTTTACATATATGTCTTAGAAATTTTATGAGAAAACAAGAAAATTTAAAATGAATGATTTGTGTAACAAATATCTGTATGACCTTTTTTAAACTAAAAGTAACATAGATTTTAAATTAACCAAAATAAAAAAATTACAAAACTCAAAGTGATTAAGAAAATCGTCATAATTACACTGAGTCCAAATCTTATTTTCAAAAATAATTCCTGATTAACTATTTAAAATTAATTTCAATAGGCATATCTGCTGTATACTGTGAACAAAAGAGAATATAAAGTAATTTCACATATATTTATAACTTTTTTTTATCCTTTATTTTTTTCAGATTTGATAATGAAAAACTCAAAAATATAATACAATATCAATAAGACAATACAGCTGTGCCAATGTCTAATGTAAAATTATAAACAACAATAACAAAAAAAAAAAAAAAAAATGCAATACATAAAATACTATACAAATAGAAGAAGCTTTATGAAATGGAAACAACAATATGAGATCATGCCAACAAAAGTGGGTCAAAAATGGTAATCTACAAAGAATGTATTTACACCATAGATTAGAAGTATGAATCACAAGAGAAGATTGTGCAGATAAAAGTAATGCAACAGAAGGGCTAATCTATTTCCTTATATAAGCTCATTAAAATAAGAGTAAATAAAAATACAACTTATCTTATGTAAGCAACTAGTAAATTCTACAATGCTTGTACTGTGGAAAAAGCATACAGCTAATTTAAATTATAATAGCTTTTAAAGTTCTTCAGATATAACTGAGACAACTGGATATATTATTTTTAAATATAATAAAGCTCAATAGAGTTATAGACATCAACCTCATTATAATTTGTTTTCATCATAAAATACAATCAAATGTAATAAACAGCTCATAAATGTTTGATTTAGTACAAATGTCACAGTTTCAATTGAAAAGTTCGAGTTAGTCACAATAGTTTTTAAAGAAATACAGCTACATGATTTACTGCTTGCTTACTACTAACATAGATTGTTTGCATATATTGGCATAATATTTTATAAACTGATAAAATATTCTACAGCTCATAGTGAATGTGACCTCTTTTAGAAAAAAATATTTTTTAATTTTCTCTGAAGCATTCGAAGGAAAAATTTAAACATGAAATACATATAGCCATCAGAAAATGCTAGTTAACATTATTATTCACATAAATATGTACTAAATAACAATAATAAAAATGAAATTATTTTAATTTAAAATTAGCACCATAGTGATATTAGCAACATTTAAAAAATGTAATTTAAAAATAATTTTAGATGTGCTTTGTCACAGTAAGATTGCAGACTTATTGTGCGCAATACTACAGAATTTGACTGAAACTAGAAGATGTTTTGATTAAATTTCTGTAGAAATCATACTGCTTACATATTTGTAGAAGTTCAGGAAATTTAGCCCTTACAAATATCACGACTAAAAAAAGGATGACAATTTAAACAACTAATGGAATTCCTTTATACAAAAATATGAAATGCATGTTTACTTTAATATACATTAATATGTCTATATGTTAATTTGTACGGCACCATATACATATTTTTTAAAGAACATTTTGTGCAACATGCACTCCACAAATCTATAACAAAATATATATATTTACATGTGAAAATATGCAATAAATTTTAATTCCATTTAAATTTTAAAATTACAAAACAAGTAATAAAAATATGTTTTGTAAAGTAGTATTTTGTGCTTTAGAAAAAGTTAGAAGAATATGGGAAAAACAAGGAAAAAAAAAAGCTTTTTGCTACAATTTACTTAAAATTTTACAGAGTAAAAAAAACGTTTTCTGGATGATTGAGATGTTAACGCCTATTTCCCAGGAATTAAATTAGAAGCAAACCTGTTTCTTTTATATGAATATGGAAAAACTTTAAAGAAATGGCAAATAAGTGTAGGGTGAGTAATTCTATCTCTTTGTTAAAGATATATAAATCTTCATGATATCAAATTATTAATAATTAAAATCTGTGGCTTTGTATTTCTCATATTTTAAAATTTAATGCCACTAGTTTGAAGCAAAATAAAATAATTGACCAGTTAGGTTCTACCAAACTAAAATGTCTTTATTGCACTTAATTTATATCAATGTTTGTAAAAAGTAATTCCATATTCATAATAAATTGACAGTTAAAAATTAAATAAAATCACCAAGACATCTAATAAGATAAATAAAAAACACATTGGAAATTCTAAGCTATATGCAAGAGAATAATTCATTAAAATTTTGCACAAATTTACATTTCATTATTTTATATTTAAAAAAAATTAAAAAATTATTAAGCATCTAGAGAAAGCATGAAGTGAAAAAAACAATATACATCAAAATATACACAAATGAAAATAGAAGCTTGTAGCTCTCTACATGCAAGAGAATCACACAAGAAAAGTACAACTTTATCTAGATAAATTTATGAATCCCATTGATATAGAAAGCAAATTATGAAGTTGTCCTGGAGTTATAAATGATTTAATAATCTTAATATATACAATCTATGCATACATAGTTACACTACAATGCAAGCACAAAATGAAATATTAATCACCTTCAATTGAAAAAAAAAAGATAATCAAAGGGAAAAATGAAATAATGGTAACAAAAATGGAGATAGAAACAATTTAAGAATTTCTCAGCAATATATATATTTTTAAAACTTTCTTACAGTTAAACGTATACATTTCTGGAGGAAAAAAAAAAAGAGAAAAAAAGACAAGAATTACTATGTACATAACCTACATGTAAAAGTAATACTGAATATATGACTTATAGCTGCTACCAATATAAAGTAAATTTGTGATACATTTTATACAATGTATTCTAAGTGCGTTCATACCCTGAACTCAAGTTTTAATTGGTGGGATTGAGTAAGACTAGCCTCCAAAATTTAAATGGATGAGCATTGTTTTTTCTTGTCATTTCTGTCCACTTGGAATGCAATAACTACTATAAATAAAAATTTATCTACATATTCCTATTCATCGCATCTTTATTAAAAAAAAATTTTAATGTATGCATCTTAAACATGTATTGCATTTAAATTTAGATAATGTTAGAATGATTCCTTAGCATAATATAAACAATACATATTATGTTCATTTCAAAAGAAGAAAAAAATAATTATAAGAGATTCAAAACAATTTTCAGTTCAGGATATAGCTGAATTGATAAAATCTCCTATTAATACATGCAAAACAAAAATGCTCTTATTTACATATAAAACATGAAATGAAAAATAATTTTTACAATATGAGTGCAAATAAATTTTTAAAGTTGCAACTACCAAATATTATTTATTTTCCTTAAGTTATTCCTAGTGATAATTAGATCAAGCAGATACAGACAATGAATATTTCAACAAATAATGATACTCAGTCTAAACCATTGAATAAATCATCAAATACAACTAAGTTCTATAGTTTTAATGAAAATTTCAACATATTCTGTTATAAAGTTGAAAATGAAAAATTAATTATTCACAAAATGTTAAATATGCAGTTTGACATTATATATATATATATATATATAGGACTGTTTAATTTTTTAAAATTATCATCCTAAAAGAGAGTTTACAGGTAACATAAAAAGAATAGAAAGTATGTAAAATAATTAATTTTGGAAACATTTGGATTTTATATTAATACAGTGCATGCAAGAAATATATCTCTACATTTTTTTTACAGTCTGTTACTACAGCATAAGTCACATAAAAGAAAATATTGAGTAATATGTTTATTGCATGCATAAATTCACATCAAAATACATCAACATGCAAAGAGTAAAAGAAAATTCCAAAATTAATAAAGCATACTGCTCATTTCAGTATCTTGAGATACTGATCACAACTTTCAGATAATAGTATCTCACTAAGGGGTGAGATGCAGAAATATGAGTGAATTTTCAGAATTCTTCATCACTCTTTGATTTTAATTCCCAACCCTATATGATACTTTTTCATTACATATATATTTTTCATATGTGTAAATATTATGTTGAGACTTTGACTTATTATTTTATTTTAATATAGTCTGCAAGTAATTTTCTATTTCATTTTTAAATGTAAACATATCTACCTCTCACCCCTATTTAGAGGAATTAAACCCATCATAATGCATGCTCAAAAGCACAGAGAATTTAAGAATCCGTTGGTGAATAATAGATCAATATATATTATTGACATAAGTTAACTGCATGCTTTTCTACACTGAAAGTAACATTATCTACTAATAAAATAATTTATTTTAAATATTTCATATTAAGCAAATTTAAAATTTGAGCATATGTTGTGAAACATATATGAAAACAGCAATGTTATTTGACAAGGTAGTAATTAAGTAGATTCACATTACACTAAAATACCTCAGTAAAATTATAAGTTATAGACTCATAAATTATTCCGATTTTTTCAAGTTTTTATCGAATAAAACTTGAAAATTTTCCTCCTTGCTTACTTTATTTAAACTATTATGAATTAAAGTGTAAATAATTGGAAGTTTAAAGAATGATATTTTGTTTTCATTTTTCACAAAAAATTTGTGACGAAAATAAAAGTTTGGTACTACAATATGTCAAAGTATTTCAACCATAAATAGAAAAGAGTTTAGTACCCTTATTACCTTAGAAAATTTCTGCTTCTGTGAATACAATTGAATCAATAACAGTTTTTTAGCATTCATATGAAAATACACATATTTTTATATATAAATATGACATAATTTGTGTCATTTTTAATAAGATTAATAATTACTGTTATACCAGTTGAAGCTCCTTCATAATTCACTAATGTGCATTTTTTCCATTTTTGGAATTTTTACACTTCAGGCTCCGTTGTCGGGAAAGCTGATTACTAGATCCATGTCTCATTCGTGAAGATCCATCACTGACTAGTGAGCAGTATTCTGTGGTAGGTTCTTTTTCTGTAGGGGAACCAAGAGTCAAACTTGACATTGAAGAAGACAAATTCATTGTAGATGATACACTAAGTGTGCTTGGATATTGGGACAAATCATGTAATTCTCCTTCCTCAACAGGCAAACAGGTTTCAACCATGGCTTCCAAGCAATTGACGAACAATTCAGCATTGTCAAGATTTGTTTGTGACTGTAAAATAAATAAAGTCAGCAAAGTTAATTTCGTTTCATTTATTCATTATTAACATCAACCAATATATTTATAACTAATTTTGAATTCATTTATTTAAAATCTTAAATATCTAATGGTTCTTCGCTGATTGCTCAGAAATTTTGACACTATGTAGCATTTAAATATATACATAATTTTATGTGCCTATAGATGCCAGACCTATAACATAACAAATAACTTTTTTAAATACACATTATATTAAATATTTAATTATTCCTTTATAATTTTCCTGATTTTACAATCTATTTATTTTCATTCTGAGTTAATGATTTCTTATGACACTGCTTTGGAATTAAATTGTGCCATTCACCATAGTGTTCATTTCATGTATACAGTTTATACTTTTGATTTTTCCATTTCCCTTTTTAAAACCTTTTATTTTTCAATACAGTTGAACTCATCTATTAATTTTATATGAATTATAATTATATTGTAAAATTTACCTTTTTGAAGTGATTTGTTCAAACAGAATCAAATTTTTCATTTCTTGGATGGATTAAAATAGTTTAATACCTTTTCTTTTTCTAATTTGTGTTTTTTCATTTTTAATGTTTTGCAATTTTATATGTTTTTGTTATAACTTTCTCCCTCCTTTCAGTGCAATCTATCTGTTTTAGTTAATCAAAGTAAGGTTTCCCAGAATTATCAAACTTGCAGTGTTGAAGCAATGTGACGAGTAATTTCAAATTAAACTGAGAAAGAATGAGCAACAGGAAACAAGTGAAAATGCCAAGAAAATGACACAAATACATGCTAAAGAAGCAAAAGAACCAAGTTTTGAGGATGTACCATTGAAAGCATGGCAATTGTATTCTGCAGCTTCAAATACATTTTGTTCCCAAAAGAATGAACATGACAGGTCAACAAGAAATAATAGATCAAAGTCAAAACATGGCTCCATGCTTAGCAATCACGAGATTATCATGTTTTGCATTCCCATATAACTAAGCTGATGATTATATTAGGTTGGTGCGTATGAAATGTCGGATTCTTAAGTGATTGTATAAAACTGCATATCTTTCTTCAAAAGCTGTTTATTCAATCAAAGTATGCTCCATTCGCTTCAATACACTTCTCCCAACGAGATTTTAAAGCGTAGATGCCTGTCTTAAAAAAATTTTGGTCTTTAGAATTAATAAACTCTGATATCGAGTTTTTTAGACTGTCTTCATTTTCATAGTGTTTGCCCCTTAAAAACAGCTCTAAATGCTTGAAAAAATGAAAATCGGTCGGCGAGAGATCCGGTGAATATGGTGGATGCTGCAAAACTTCATATTCCAGTTCGTTCCAGCTTATTTCGCTCTGTCAGTGCGTGCGGTACCCACTTGTCCATCTTCTTAACCTTGCCAATCTCAGAAAGGTGTCTCAATATCGTTGTATGGTCAACTTTCATCCTGATAGCAAGTTCCCTCGTGGATACGGCTGGATCCGCTTCCACTAGAGCCTTCAGGTCATCATTCTTCACAGACGTTTTGGGTCTTCCGCGTGGCTCATTTTGCAGTGAAAAATCGCCAGTCCGAAATTTTTCGAACCAACGCTGCACTTTCCGATCGTTAACCGTATTCTCCCCAAACGCTTGGTTTATGTTGCGTGCAGCTTTTGCAGCACTATTACCAAGTTTGTACTCATATAAGAAAATGACGCGAATGTCGGCAGAATTCATATCGGCAATAAACTCAAAAGAAATAACAAAAGGGAAGACCTTCGAGAAAACCTATTTTGCTGAAATGAGTCTCTGGCAATGGACAATACGACTATGAATGAGGTTATGCCAAAGACAAAAGTATAACGAAAACAGGGAGACAAACGTCCGCATGTAAAGATAATCCGACATTTCATACGCACCAACCTAATAGTTTGAACTGGTATGTTCACATTAGAGCTATGGATGAAGTATGTCCGTACTGTAAGGTTCTAAAATTAATTGAACAAAAAAAAAAAAAAATGTGTTGCACCATCTGGAAAATTAAACTGTTCCAGTTTGGAAAATTGCTAGAAACATCAAAAATTTTATTTGCTGGATATACCACCAGATAAAAGCATTATTTTAAATAAATAAGCTGAGGATAAATAAGACAGTAAGATATAAAATCCTTGCTTTCAAATGACCTCATTTGGAACAAAACTAAACAACACTAAAAACGGTTCAATTCATGACATTTTAAAATGATAAATTTATCGTAAAGCTGGATCCTTGCTTTTGTTCCCAGATGGTCAACATGAATTTCTAAAAATACATTTCATTGATGTTGGAATGATGAATTTAATGTATGCTGCAAAATATTTATTGACATAAAAGGATCAATTATTTCAAAAATGTAGGAGTTTCTTCAGATAGTAAACAATAGAGTGCATATGTTCAAAATTACAATTGATATTTGATACATACAAGACTGTCAATCATGTTGATAAGATGTCTGCTGGAGAACATGTGCATAAGTACAAAGTTCCACTTATAAATGAAATGGCAATTGTTAAGATCAGAGATTAATTCAAACATAGAAATATTGTTCTTCAGAGAAATAACAAATTAACAAAAGTTGCCAAAACTCATTGACAATATGATGCACTGTAATATACAATCAGTTGTGAGGATGATGTAGATGGATATTACTTCAATGTTAAGATGATAAATCCAATCAATAACGGAAGAATCAATAAGAAATACAGTGTAATAAATGCTTATTTATACCAATTAATGAATTGACAGACTGAAAACAATCACATTTTAGAATTTCATCAATCATTTCTCCAAAAATTGTAACAAAATATTTGATATTCATCCACTTGTATCAAACAAACTTTTGCTCAGAATACTTTTTATGTGAGATATACATGTAAAGATTACTCTATTGATTGTCTAAAGAAGATATACCAATCCAAAATTTCCCCAATGCTGATTAGTCTAAAATTAAGAAATATATTTATACACAACCATAAAAGCATTAAAATAATTAAAACCCATTTCCTGAGTCAACAAAAATTAATTCGACACTGATTAGGTCGAAATCGAAATTTGATTTTATTGTGTTTTTGCTTGGCTATATATATATATATATATATATATATAAAGTTAGAGAGATTCATAGTACAATGAAGAAAATGATGCAAGACTTAAAGAGAAAAGAAACAGTATAAGCTATATAAACTATAAAAATTTGAAGCTTAAAAATATTTTGCAGAAGAAGCTATTAAGAAAATTTTTGAGAATATTAATACAGATAAACCAGTTGGTTGGTAGAAGCAGTAAGTAAGAAATATTATTTTCTAATTTTCCTCCTTATTGTAATTCAATCAATAATAACAATATTCACACAAGTCATGGAATCTCTTTGTAAAACTTCAAAAAATTTACTTACACAATATGTAGATGTAGCACAAGTAGTAGTCTGTAAAATAAATAAATAAAATATAAAGAATGGAAATTCATTTTACTTTGAAATTCAAAGGATACAAAAATATCTTTCTTGAAAGATACTTTATATATTTAAATTATAGCTTATTTTATATTATAAAGTTTCTACAAAGATTAATACAAAATTACGATTTAATAAATAAATTATTACTTAATGTTACTGCATTTTAAAATACTTAAAACATGCAAACATATAATTCACAACCATATTAACTATATTATATATATAAATACCAACAATAAATTTACAATGTAATACAAATCATAATTTCAAGATAAAACATTGGATGTCTCAATGAATCCAAACAGAATGGAATTTATAAGATTTTTTTAATTAATCAAACTATAACATTTTATTGTATCAATTTTCTGGGTAATTATGATGTTTTTCCTTAATATTTCTTACTGACCACCTTTGGCAACCAGCCAGCGAGAAATTCTAATAATTAAATATTTTATGTCACTCTTAATTTAATAGCTTCTTCAACAAAATATTTTAAAACTTCAAATTTTGATAGTCATATAATTGACTCAGGATATTATAAAGGTCCTCAACCATAAAATAATATGTATATCTTTAATTTTCTGTAGAACTTATGCTTTAAATTAAAGTGGAAATAATTTAACTGCAATTAATAAAACAATATTTTTGTATTTAAACAAAGCCTTTTTTGTTACTTTTCTGTTGGCCAGGCACAGCGAAAAATCGTCAACTAATATAGAATTCCGCAAAATTTCTTGCATTGTAATTTGCTTCCCATGGCGACTTGGCTCGCGTTTGGTTCATATATTGGCAACATTTGCGCCCAATTACCAGAAAAGTTTTTTTTTTTAATTTTTTTAAAAAATAATATGATTACTGAAAACAGAATCATTGAGCATTTAAACCTTACAGGCACCAAAGAATATTTTTCTTAATTTATGTAATATCACAAGAAAACTTTTCTACAAAAACTTCTTAGATTCATCATGAGCAGATGCATAAATTAACAATGTTTAATTTTAAATGCATCAAACACAAAGAAAATAAACAGAATCTTTTAAAATAATTAGTCGAAAATGGGTAAAAAAAAACTACTTAAAAAAATGATGCACTTAAAAGTAAAAGCATATACAATTTAATTACAAAAGCACACAACTAGCCTAAAAATAATTTAAATCAAGTCCGTATCTGTTGAAAATAGTTGTCAACAATTAGAACCCAATGGGCATGCATGAATTCTCTACGCCAGTTGGGATAATGCTATGCAGATTTGAAATTTTTAATTTCCTTATTTTAATTCAAAAGAACTTAACAAATGAATCTGAAAGACCGATTAATTAGTAATGTTTAATTTTAAATGCATGAAACATAAAGAAAATAAACAAAATCGATTGGAATAATGAGTCAAAATCACATCAAATCTAACCTCAGTGTGGGTGAGAGGGGAAGGGATAACTGAAGTTTTACTCTTTTGAGGATGGAGAAATAAAAATTCTTTTTGGGGAAAATTAGTTTTTAATTAATAATCAAAATTCCAATTAAAAATTTAGAGAAAAGGGTCCCCAGGTGACCATTTCCGACCTCGAAGATATACACATACCAAAATTGGTAACTGCAGGTCAAATGGTCTGGTCTGTACAGTACCAACACCCACACACAGAGAAGAGAGAATTTTATTGAAAGTATATAGACATAGACAAGTGAGAAAACATATTTTATAACATAAAATTACGAATACGTAAGATTCTTCCTTGTACACAGATATGTAGATGGATTTTAGGTTAAAAATCCTCAGACCCTGACAATAAAGCAATTCTCGTTAGTACTTAAAATTCTGACATCTAAATTAGGAATTAAAATATAATATTTTACAAGATGCTTTTTTTTTACCAGTTAATTTCATGATTTCACAGAGACCATGATATTAAAGAGACAAAATTGAAGTGTACAGTATTTTCAAGAGAAAGAATCGTTGATCAAATTTGATTTATGGATGTTGATTCCTAGCAAGTACTCCTTAAGAACTTTGTGCTGTTGCGATTGTTTCATAACAGTTTGCTGCTTGTGTATAGTAGATTTCTGCAAATCTCACTTTGTGTATATTTTGGCTATATTTTCAACCCATTATATTTTGTGTTTTCTTGTAGAATAATGAATTATTATGAAGCTTGTTGGACTTTTTACCATTCACTTAATAGATGGATTTCCGGTAAAAATAGGTACATGCCTGTCACAATATTCAAGTAACATTATCATTAACAGATTTAATTTCAAATGATAAAATTAAAAAACATTTTTTTTTAATAATACATTGAATTTGCATGAAAAAAGAAAATGTTGAAAATTAAGATTCCATTCTAATGAAAGATATAAAGTAAATGTTATTTGATGTTAAAGAATTATTTTGTTTTTGAATAAATACAACAGACTGCCACAATGAATTTTGCTTTGGACATAGTATTATTTGAAATGAAGTAAATGATATTTTATACAGATTATAATTATTGTCATGATACTTATTGTTAGATGAAGTAGAAAAATACCACATTAGTTAATTATAGTTCTTACAAATTGGATAGTTACACAGCTAAAGAATAATACATCCATTTTAAAAAAGAATTTTGAATAAAGTTTTTATAAAGATAATGTAAAATAATTTATTTAAGAGAAAAATGAAAAAATACATATTATGTTCAAGCATTTCTTTTTCGATGTTTGTAAAATTCTGAAATATTTCATCATTTTATACTAAGCAAATTTCCACATTAAAAAAATTAAAAGTGTATGCCCACCAGCACATACATAAAATAGAGGCCTACCTTTGAAAATGGTCCTGCAAAACGCCAAAGACCTCCAAATCCAAAAGCTAAATAAGAAATATACATATAAATATATTGTATGTGTTAGTACTTTTAAAAACTGAACATTTCTTTAAAACAACCAATCAACTAAAAAAAAAAGGAATTGTTTACACACAAATGAGATAAAAGTTATGGAATAGCAAAATGCAAATATACAGATAGTAACAGTATCACATATAAAATGTATAAATGGATAATGCATTAGCAAGTCTTTCATTTGCATTCAAGTGATTTATGTGTAAAGGTTTCTAATATGATTATGGATAAGGGATGATAATCGGAATTAGATGTGCGACACATTCCATTCTGAAAATCGTTAAGGAATTCAACATTCTTAGAGCCAAAGTATCAAGAACGTGCCGAGAATATCTTATTTCTGGCATAACATTCTACTATGGACAACACAGTTGACAAATGACTCCAATTTAAGGATGTAGACCAATGATAAATGTGCAGAATTGTTGATGTTAGCAGACAAGAAATGCAGGACATATGACAGACATGCCCATAAGGACAACACAGTAAAATGCAGTTTAATGGGCAGAAGAATAATTAGAGTACTTATATTAACAGTATAGCATCGCTTACAACGTCTTTCTTCGGCTCGTGATATCGCTTGAACATCAAATAACTTGAAAACCAAGTCTTGGTCACATAAGTCATGATTTCAATTCACAAGAACTGATAGCAGGATTTGAGGATGGCATAAACTCCAAGAAGCTATAAACAAATTGCCAAAAATGCAATGTACAAACGGGAAGTGGCTCTATAGTGGTGTGGGCTATTTTTACAAGAGTTAAGTGTAAAAAAAGTTTTCCAAAGATACTACAAAAGAAGCAAAATGCGAAGGCGTAAGCCTGATAGATTGTGGTTATATCTATTGTATGCAACAGTTGTAATTTTTCTTGAGCTTATATGAACATCATTGTTGTGAGTAAATTATGTTGGTCCCTACTTCTTTTGCTGACTGTTAGATTGAGATCTGAAATAAAGTTTTTGAACGAACAGAAAGTAGCACCGATTGAAATCCATCGTCAATTGTTTTAAGTATATAAACTGGATGTGATAAGTAAGCAGATGATTCGTCGTTGGCATCAATAACTTTCCGAAAATAGACAAAATGATCGGTCATTTAAATGTAAACCGGTCATCTCTCATTGATGATGACCTATTGCAGCAGGTGAGGCAACACATTCTGTAGAATCTCGCTTTGTGATTACGGAACTCCACAGACACTTCCTGCAAGTATCACAAACTGTAGTGCATGAAAGCGTCCCTAAATCCTGTTGTTCCGAAAATTGAGCATGATAACGCTCACCATCATATGGCAAATTGCACAAAACATTTGCTTCAGATGTTTCGCTGGGATGTCCCAGCTACGTTTATTTGCTCTTGTATCTGAAGAAATACCTGTCCGGGGATCGCATTCCCACAGATAAAAACTTTCAGACAAACTGTGATACACTGGCTACATTTCCAGAAGGCAGAGTTTTATGACACTGGAATACATGAATTTATCCCATGGTATCCTAAATGTTACGATTCCAATAATTCTTATGTTGAGAAGTAACTGATATATTGCTCTATCTTTTGCAATAAAACTTTCCAGGTTACTGTGTTTTGTTTCTTTTTATGGACTGTGGGAAACTTTTTTTTTCTTTCCAGATCACCTTCGTACATGGAATGGACTTCTGGTCGAACTAAAACGATCATTGATTGCAAATGGTTATGTTCACCTACTTGAAGACCATCTGCAGTCATTCATGAGCTTCATGTATCCAAACTACAATGGAATTTTTAGGACCCGATGAGTCATGTCACCAAATCACAACTATTCGCGATTGGTTTGAAGAAAATTCTGAACAATTCCAGCAAATGATATGACCACCTAGATTGCCTGACATGAATATCTCATTGCATCTTTGTGAGACATATCGAGATGCCAATTTGTTCACCAAATCCTGCACCGGCAACATTTTCACAATTGTGGGTGTCTATAGAAGTAGCATGGCTCAACATTTCTGCAAGGGACTTACAATGGCATGTTGAGTCTATGCCATGCCAAGTTGTTGCACTTCATCAGGCAAAAGTAGGTTGGAAATGTTATTATTAGGAGGTATCTAATAGACTTATGTAATCTCAGTGTATATTAATTATTTTATCATAAATATGATTAAAGATGAAAATGGAATTTGAAGTGCCTTGTGAAATTTTTTACATATTATAATTTTGCATATATACTTTGGTATATATTATATTAATTTAAAAATAAAATGCAGACTAGCTTCTTTTTTATTGCTTAGGCAAATAGAGAACTTTATCAAGCAAAGTAAAAATCACACCAGAATCTTAAATTGTTACCAATTTATAGAATCACTTTAAGGAATATCTTGTTAAATTCATATATTAGGAATGCCAATGTTTGTACGATATATTCTTATAAAAAAATTACATCTACAAGAAATAATTTTTTACGTAACATACTTTGTAAGTAGTGTAGTTGTTGTTGACTGCTATCTTCACATGAAATCATATTTTGAATGATGCTCTGAACAGCTGAAAGTATTACTTGATCATGGCATAATGATAGCACACTTGTAATTTTAGAATCCAAAAGGCTATGTCTGAAATAAAAAGAAATACATAAAATTATTACCCACACACAAAAAAAGTTGATTACATTCAAATTTGTACACTGAGGGGCAAAAATTACATTAACTGTAATCATACAATGATTATGCACATAAAATTTAATAGCCAAGTAGCTTACATCACAGGAAAGACACGAGGAAACACAACAGAGGCTTCAGCTAAGTATTCATATAGAATTTGCATTTCATTTTCATCTGTAGTATTCCTAACTAATGTTGCCTAAAAGAAGAAAAAAGAGAAAACTATAATTGAACAAAATCTAAAATAGCAAAAATATAGGAACTAAATTTTAGGAAAACAGAAAAATATACAATTTAAGAATATAAAAAACTATTATTTTTAAACATAAGTACAGATTTTAAAATATTAAGGAACTAAACTAAGTATATCACATTAACTGTTATAAAATTAATAATAATCACTTCATGTAGCCACCTTCTTGCAAGAATACTGGTTAATTCTGATTTTGGATAAATTGTTCAGATTCATTATCATGTTCATGATTCTGTCAAATTCTTTAACTTTAAGGCCATGAAATTTTAATATTCATTAAATTCTAGTTATCATGTGAATGACTCTTTTTTAAATGGAGTAATCCCATAATATATATGATAGTGCTATAGGAAATTTAATATACAGTTTATTTATCTTTCAAAATTAATGATATTGTATCTACAATTTTTTTAAAAACTAATACTGTAACTAACAGTTATGAAATAGAATCAACAACGAGAGACAATCACAATAAAATACAATATTTAAAATTCGAAAACAATATTTAAAGCTTTAAGGCAGCAATGTAATATATTATTGAAAATCAAGCAATCAAGTTTTTTTAAAAAAAGTGCTAAAATTCAGCAAAAATTTGTACTATATTCTCATTGTTAAAAAGACAATTATTTGAAATTTAAGATGACATAAAGATCCTTTTTGTGCAATAATATTTTTGGAAGTTTTCATGAAAAATGCCAAAATTTAGCTATTTTTAAAAAAAATTAATTAATATTGAAAATATCACTTTGAAGTGCACATTCAAGAAATGTATCTGCAAAATTTGGTAACTATAAATCAAATGATCTGGTCAGCAGAGCGGAAACCAATACACAGCCACACACATTCATCTTCATTATTAGTAGGGATTAAATTATTTTTTTATTTTCATTTTTTTCATCAACTTGATTATAATTAAGATTAATAGAAATTGAAATTTATAAAATTTTTGCTAACTAACAAAAGAATAAGAGAGATGATGTAGTAGTCACATTTAAAGAAATTATTTTTACCCATAAAATGCTGCCTTAATATTAGAATTTATATAATGTATTTTTAAAAGAAATTCTAATAAAAATCCTAATAAATTCCTATACATAATTGGTATTTTAGTAAATTTAAATTTCTTATAGAAAACTAGTGTTACACTATATATTTAAGTCATATCCTTAAATATGTAAAATAATAATAATAATAAAATTAAAACAAAACATTTTGGTGAATTAGGATTCCACATGGCAGACCATATACCCAGAATAATCAAATTTGATACAAATTGGTGGAAGAAGACTTGTATCTTGAAATTTAATTAAAATTTTAGCTAATTAAAAATTAAACAAATTTTATATTATTTTGGGGCTAAAAATCTTAATACATAAAAATTATTTTTACACTAATATATAGCTTCCATAGATTTAAACATAGGATAACAATTAAGCTGCTATCTAGTTTTTTTTATCATAACTGTAGAAATATTTTAATAGAATATGTACTTTTTGTGATAATAATTTTTACTGTTTTAATGAGATCGTTCTTATGCATAATCATGCATTTCTCTTTCAATGATAAAAGATAAAGAATAAATATTTTTTTTTTCATATTTTACAAAAATATAACAATGAATTTATATATATTTTAAAAATTACATTTTATTAAATTTCCATGGAATCTATAAACAAAGGCATATAAAAGAATATCAAGTAATGCCAAATGATTATATTCTCTGTAATTTAATTTTTTTTGAAAGCATGTTTCTACTATAATTTTCTTGTCAGCATATTTCAATTCACCTAAGACGCTGTTAGATAGCCACATGTAACAGCAGAAATATGATTAATCAAAAATAAAATAAAGGATTA
Organism: Argiope trifasciata; assembly: GCA_026543055.1. Classification (NCBI taxonomy): domain Eukaryota; kingdom Metazoa; phylum Arthropoda; class Arachnida; order Araneae; family Araneidae; genus Argiope; species Argiope trifasciata. The sequence goes on along the minus strand of JAPMOQ010056865.1, from coordinate 2,509,167 downwards.
GAAAATTATTGTATACACAAATATGCTACAAATAAATAAAATTTTCATATTTGCATTTGAAATGCTTTCAACAGATAATTTCTGAACGACAGTAAAAATTTAAAGTATTGGAAGAATATTACAGAATGTCATCATAGGTCTACTCAATAGTATATTATTAATGAAAATGATTTATTCATATAATCTAATTTTTCAAGTCTGTTAAGTATAAGGGTTTATTAAATGAAAAGTTACAAAATGACACTGTGGGTATAAATGAAGACTTTATTCAAAATATGCATCATAGGTCTGAACACAATGACCCCATTGATTAATGAACAAAAGGATTCCTTGTTTTCACAATACCTTGGTCAGTTTTACACGAGTGATCCTGAAGATATGGAGACAAACATTATCATGGAGAAGAACCATACCCTCCATGAGTAGTCCTGGTCTTTTGCTCTTGATGGACCTGCATAGTCGTCAGAGTGTCTCACCTTATACATTGTTTGTGGTTCATCTGTCTTCAAGGAATTTAACAAGTAGTGGCTCTGATTGGCGAACTCGAGGATGTTGTGAAGAACTGTGTCTCATTGTAGCAACAGGAATTCAGGGAACAAGGAATCCTTCAGCTCATGAATTAATGGGATTGTTTTTCTCAGGCCTATGGTGTGTTGAATAGTCTTCATTTATACCTACAGCATTGTTTCCTTTCCATCTGACCACCCCTTGTAAATTCAATATTATATCTATATATCTATATTAGCTATTACCAGCAACACTGTTTAAGTGGAAATTTTTATGCATATGTACGATAAACTATCAAATAATGACAAATCAAAAAAATTAAACCTAATCTAAAAACGATACATTTCAAAGTATAAGCTCATAGGAAAAATATATCACATAAGTACAATTTAATAACAAAACCCCACAACTAACATAACAATTTATTTACTTTGTATACCCAAAATAAAACCAAACAGCAAATCAAATCCATTTAATTTATTGATCGAGACTGAAATAGCCCCAATAGTATTATACACATAATTTTTAAACTTTTAATTTAAATGAAAACAGAATTGTCAACAATCATGCACGAACATTCAACTCCAATTAGGGTAACGAAATGTTGATTAGAAATTTTATATTTCTTTTATTCTGTTTTCCTTTAATTTAAAAGTACTTCAAAACGAATCCAAAAGATTGATTCATTAACAACATTTGACTTTAAATACACCAATCACAAAGAAAAAAAAATAGAATTGTTTGAAATAATTGGTCGAAATTCTTCTAGCCCTCATCTCATTTCTGTTGGGGGGGAAAAAAAACCTGTAGCCTTACTTATTTTTGGGGGGGATTTGGTCTCAGCTTTTTGGCACAAAAGTTTTTAATTAATAAAAAATTAACCACTCAATGAACCAGAATAAAAAGTAGCCTATGCCTGTGCTCCAATTCAGCTCATCCATTCTGGCGTGATTGTGTAACAAACATCCAAACTTTCACACATATATATAAAATGTATTTCTTACAAATAAAATAAAAGAGAAGAATATGTATGGAAAGAATAAAACATACCAATACAGTGAGTACCAAAGCCTGAGTAGGAAATTCAACCAGGACTTCTGGGTCCAAGAGAACATTATCTTCATTTGATACCCGAGATGTTCCTTCTTTGTGGGTCAGAGATTCATCCTCTTGGTCATCTAAATCTGGAGACATCCTGCCCCCATCTTCACTTTTCTGAGCCTTAGGTGTCGGCATAGAGCTGCTACGCTGTGTTTTAAAACGAGGTCTCATGTTTTGAGCATCTATATCTAAACTACGCCAAACCTTGTTATCCTTAGACTGAGGCTAGAAAAAAAGAATATAATAATTATAATACCTAAAACAAGCACAATTAAAAAAATTCTGATAGGCTGTAATGGAACAAGAGTGAGATGAATGAAATGCTTGAGCATATAATCAGAAATAGTGGCAAATTAAATGCACCTTCAGCTCCAAAACATAAGCTAAAAATTGGTAAGTAAAAAGAAAAATTGCCTGAATTATGAATAAAATAGCATTTACACCCCACTAATACAATTACAAAAGCCCAATATCACAATTACATATACAAAGGGAGTGTAAATTGTACCAGTCTCAAGAGCATATATTACAGTGCTACTAATTAATAACAGAAATATAGTCATTTTCAAAGTCAATTTTAGAGTTTAGTTTAGTTTAGTAATATTAACGTCCGATTTTGAAGGCAACACTACAGCTATTTTGGGATGGATCTTATAATTTTGAATTGTGGTCAGATGATGAGGATGAACCTTCTCCAAATTCCATACCAATGGGAGGACATTCAGTCGTGACAGATTTAATGAGTACCAGACCTACTTACACAATGGTTCTTTGATGGAATTGGGCCTTGAACCTGGCACCCTCCATATCTGAAACCAAGACCTTACCTCCAGGCCACTGTAACCAATTGTCAATCTGAAAGGAATATAAAAGACCACACACGACTGCCACTGATTGATTTTGTAAAAGAAAAACACTTTTGTAAAATATTTGGAAAATAATCCAAGTAGACATATTTTTTAATATTATCTTCCCATAACCAAACCAAGGCTGAGTTCATTTAATCTCATTACATTTATAGACAGCATAGACATTTACACTGGTTTAGTCTTAATAAAAGTTGTCACAATTTCTTTTAAGGAAAGATTTGAAATTTTCTATGAAAAGGAAATTTCTTGTAGTATTCTCAACTGTTGGAAAGATTTTAATACAACTTTGCAGAACTTAATGTTATAAAAGCTTATTGTTCAGCTTTAAGTCACAGTTTTACTATAATACAAATAGATTATTTAAAAATAATTTATTCGACTTATATTTAAATTTTATTACTGTTCTGAAAACAATATTGAGCTTATCAATTACCACATCTGCAGAAAGATTACTCCAGAAAAGAAAACAAGAATGCAATAAAATACAGGATTATTTATAATAAATCAGTTATTATAAACAGTTATAACTCTCAAACTGTTAAAAATGTAATGACACAATGCACAAAGAATGCAGAAATAACTTCAAAATTTTGTTACTCGTGGTGCAAATACAATAAATCAGAAAATTGAGCATGTGCAAGTCAGACTATAAATGATCAAAAACATGGTTCATCAGCTATATCATAAATGAAAGTAGCAAATCCTGCACATATGGCATTCTCTTTGTTAGAATTTAACATTTGCCATTAAAGTGCAAAGAAGATTTCAAAATCAGTACATTTAAACACCTTCAAATGCTAACAATATATGTAGATTGCATCATGTTTGAACAAAAAGGATGTTTGTGCAAAGTAAAAGGTACCAGACAACCATGTGTATCATCAGAAAAAGTTGAAAATGGTGTAAATAAAGGTGTAAACAAAGTTCATGGAATTTGGTACATGAAGCCAGTGTGGAGTTATAAATATCATACTCATTGATTTGGTAGTTCTATGAAATAGGCTGAAAATGAAACAATACATAATTCAATTTGTGCATGGATTGAAACAAGAAGATTATGCTAAATGTCAAGGCTGGAAGCTATGGAGGATGAAATATTCAATGAGATCTCATTTTTAGCAACTTTCCATTGTTAGAAGCAAAGCTACTCAGTGCAACACTTGAATATATAGCACAAAGAAGATTTAAAGAGTAAGTGAACATCAGCAATGTTCATCAAAAGTTAATGTGCACTATGCAATGCAAATACATAAGTTGAAGGGCACTTAAAAAAAAATTCATTGAGCATAGAACATGGTTTCCTTAACATGCATGCTTGAGCGAAAGCTGACACCACAGGTAGGTATGGATTTCATAAAAATTGAGCATCCCAACATTGGGCTATTTGTTATTGGGCACACGTTTTTAAATCAACATTATTTTGGGTTGATCGAACTGGAGATGCTGATAATGTATTTTGCTATTGGCCACCAATGTCCCTGCAATTTGGAATGACCAATAAAAATGCTTTCTTTGTCGAAAACAATTCCCGAATTCTAAATGTGTATCTCTAATACACTTCAGCGGTCACATTACTTTAGAATATGTGGCATGAAATGGAATATACTCCTTAGACACTGTCCATTTGATCAAGGGGAGTTGCAAAGAAAATTTCTGAAATATGCAAAAAAATTTTGAACTTTCCTTTACATGTTTTGTAATTTTTATCAATAACTTTTTGATTAAATAGTTATAACCCTTTGTAAAATTATATCAATTTTATTCACTTTATATTATTTTGTTACATGGAGTTTGTTTCAAGACCACAAGACAATTTTGCTCCAGTCTCCATTTTTGTTTGGGCTGACTTTGGTCATATGCCCTCTATTTATCAATTAATCTTTCTTTTATGTATATCATTATGGAATAAATTATATCTGAAAGACCAATTTAATTTATTTATACAAATTTATGAGCAATATATAGGAATAAAATTCAATGAAGGGAAATTGTAAAAATCTATACAAAATTTTTCAAAAATAATAATAAAATATATACAAATCTTACAAAAAATATGAATTAGTTTATCTTTAAAAATATTTTATAGTACTTTGATATTAAAAGAAAAAATTAAGCAAGATTTGTAAAAAGATTTTTAAAAATTATTTTAATATAAAAATGATTCTAGGTTGTATTTTCTGATTGCACTGTTCAAAAATTGCATTTATAGTCTAAACATTAGAACATTTCTGAAATTATTAAATGTAAATTTTATGAAGTTACCTGTTGAACAGGAGACTGCTTGTTCTGTTTTGCTTGAAATAAAGCATTCTGATCGAGAGTGTCCCAAGACTTGTGTCTTCGATTAACAGGTGTTACAGGTAATGTCTGTTGCATACAATTGCTAGGTGGAGGTGGAGGTGGGCCATGGGGAGATGTTTGGGCAGAATTAGATGAAGGTGAAGGGGTAGGTGGGCTAGGGTTACTTGGCGAAGTCGACACTTGAGGTGAAACAGTGAGATGGAGTTCTGTAGCAAAAGCTTCGGCACTGGGAGATTCAGATACAACACGAGTAATTCTGTGTTTCAAATGGCACCTGCTCCGCACTTCTTCAGATACAGAAACTAAAGCTGTAAAAAAAACATACAAAAATTATTTATTTATTTTTATTATTATCAAAATGAAATTATTTTGATTTAAATTAGCAACACTAATAATAAT
>JAPMOQ010056865.1:2480845-2503590 GCA_026543055.1 Argiope trifasciata | reverse complement strand
TTTTATCAAAATATTATATATTAAAATATTTAACTTCTATATATAGATAATGCTTTAGAATTACTCACCAGCTAAATAAGCAACACTTTCTGGAGTTACTTGAAATTTGTCCCTAAATTAATAATTAAAAAATTACAAGGTAATCATAATTAACACAATGGTTTATATTTTATCACAATAAAATAAATTATTTCTTTTGGATACCATGAAAGAAACAATAATAGTAAAAAAAAAAATAAAGTATGCAGACAATAACAATCGATATTAAGGTTTAAAATTTGTAATGGTAAACATAATTTTAAAGGTAAATATAATCATAAATTTAAGAAAGAAAAGGAAATAATAATAATAAATCAATATTATAATGTTTGTACATAAGCTAGAATTATCTGCATATTTCCCATTTATTAATAATGATCTAATTACGCTTTTATTCCTTGTGTTTTTTAATGCCTAGCATTATACTTAACAAAATAAAAATTTAAGAAATACCTTTTATGTGGTTTCGCAACTATTCCCAGCAAAGTATTTAAGACTCTGGTAGTTCTTGAAACTGTGGTAGGTGTTGGGTGACGAAAACCTAAATATATTACAAAATTTATCTTCAGATTCACAGAAATTTTGCAATTGTAATGAAATTTATAATAAGAAATTGACATCAGAATTGGCCAAACCTTAAAAAAAAAAAAAGATGTTTGAATGAACATTTGAAACAGACATATATAAATATACTTTTGTATATTTATATTTACTTTTACATATATATTTACTTTTGTTGCTTTACATTTTTTAAAATTTTTTAACAACTCAGTATATATATATGCACATATAAGTCAAATGTCAGAATTATAGAACTGATTTACATCCCTTTTTTATTATGTAAAAAGCTCAGACAATAATCTTTCCTACCACTATTCTTCATTTCTAGAAAAAAATTCTAAAGTATTACTGCTCTGTATAGCTTCAATTAGAAAAAGATATAATTACTATATTACTTTTGCTGTTTATTTCACATCATAAATCCTCCCCTAGATATATCACAATTAGTTGCTTGCTTTTTATCATATTTCATTTTCAAGACATACTGCAAAATGAAACTTTTATACAGCATCCAAGCATCAAATTGTAGTAATTATTTTGCAAGCCTAATCAACATTTAAAAATGGTTCCTATGCTCTTCTGAGTATTCCACAGAAGTATAATTTAAAGCATTTTCTTTGGTTATAATAATTTGTAGTTTATCAAGAAATCAAATGAACAATATTAATATGATGGGTAAATGGCTAATTTACAAATATTGCAATTATATGGACAGCTAATTGATAGATATACTGATAATTGGCCCATATTTTTATTTCGTAATATAGAATAAGAATAAGAGTAAAAGATAACTATAAATTTTTTTAGCTCTAAGATATCAATTTTTATCATACAAAAAAAAAATCATCAGCTGATTTTCTCTCATTAAATTACTCATTACTAATTGCATTTTAAATCAGGCTTATAAAAATAATAATAATAACAAAAGCCATGACAGGATGACTAACACTTCTGTTGTTGGAATTTCACTGAATCTTCTAGTTTTTTATAAAAAAGTTTCCTGACATTTTTTTGGCTGTTTCTAATATCTTCAAAACAAAGTTGCTTCATTTCACACTCTATAATAATTGCACAATATGTTCTTAACATTATTTGAAAAAATTTTCAATTCTTTTAATTGAAATAAATGAAAAACAAAATTTATTTCTTAGAATAAAAAAGCAATATAATTTTCATTTATTGAATTTCAGATAAGCTTCGATTAAGCAAAACCCTTCCTTTATTTAGAGTAAATATATCAATCAAAACTAGAAGATACACACACTTAGACTGACTTTTAGCCAACTAATTATATTTCAAAACTGTTTGTCAAAATTTACTCAAAAAACAAAACAAAAACGTAATATAAAAATATAAGCACATTGGCGAAGTGCTTAAGGATGAAATTATTTGTTTCCTTCCAGTGAGGTTGCCCCTATCCATAATTGTTCACCAACATCCCAATTAGAACTGAATAATAATTTTACTAAAGGAAAAAAATGCATTTATAAATACAATATGAAATCTCTTCATCAAAATAAGAAAAATTGTATCAAAATTACATTGACTTTTAGTCTACTAACGATAATGAAAAAATTGTCTGAATGCCAGCTGAATACTTAACTCATAAAATAGAGAAAAAAAGTAGCAAATTAGGCCTTTTCATACTTTTCTTTAGAGCTTAAAAGGAAAAATGTTTTAATGTTTTAGAAGTATAAATTTCAACAACATATATATATATATATAGCATTTCCCAAACTTTTTCTGACTTCCTTGATGTTTTCTAATTCTCTGGTCAATTGGCCACATTGCATGATTATTAGGTTTACCTTTCAAATTTAAGCATTATATCAGCAGTTCAATTAATGCATAAATACAATTATATTACCTTTTATAAGATGTCCAACAAGGGCAAAGTGAAAATTACACTTGAAACTTAGTCCCACAGAATGATCAAGTTGCTTAAAATGCCACTCTAAGGGTTCTCTGCTGGACATCATAATGTATTCCAAAGTCTATATTATACAAAACAATTATTATTAACATTAAAATTCAAAACCATTATTAGCATATTTAAAATTCAAATATTAAAAAACTACAGAACAAATCTTCAAATGCCCAATTAACTCGTTAGCAGTTTAGTGCATATTTCTCAAATACACAACAACAACAAAAGTAAAAATAAAAAAAAAGTTGAATTATAATAAATAAATACATCTGTTTTAAGAAGAAAAGGAAATATACTAATGACAAAAAACAAACAAACTGCTATCCTTTTTTAATCTTTTATTTCAAAATTATTTTATCATTTTTTTCTGTTTTAATTTTACATAATTAATTACTTTTAATGCAGAAGAATAAGCCCAGAAAAGAGGAAAAAGCTTTTCAATTAATTAAATATCTGTACCAATTTAATTAATGATTTTTAATTTTCACTCATAGTTAATATCTGTTACTAGATATCTGAGTTACTCTTTTTATGTTCCTTTGAATATTGTTTGAAAAAATAGACATATTATGAAGATATCAGCTTTACTTAAAAATACTACTGGTATATAAAGATTAATACAATAAATAATATTCTGAAAACAAAACTACAAAATTTCAAAAGGAAAACTATTATGATATACTGGGAAATACATTTATATTAACAAGTCACAAAATTGCAGATTAATTTATTAAATAGTTTATTCCAACTCTGAAAAAAATTATGATTGTTAAAATATTAGCTATAGTTTAACATATTAAATAATTTATGCCCCTATTAATAAGAAACAAGCCCTACATTAAAGCAGAAGGATTTTTAAATAATTATTTGAGTTTCTTTAAATAGCATGACTAAAATTGATTGCCATAAAATGCTTCCCTGGATCATAATTTAGAAGAAGCTACTTGCAGCATGTGAATGAATCAAATGGCATTATAATAAGTTTAACTGGCAATACTTACATTATTTTCAAAAATTCCTTGGGAATCCAAAGTATGGAGATTTTGTTCCAACAGTGCTAAGCCTGCCGCATATAACTGCATATCATCTAACTGTAATACAGATATAGCTACCCAGAAAAGTGCTCGATGAATTGGAGATTCCTAAAAAAAGTTAAAAATAGATTAATGAAGATAAATAATAGCATAAATCTATAAATATATTAAATCTTATTTTAAAATTTTTATTTATATAAAAAATAATTAGAAATCTCCTTTTCCATATTTGCTTTTAAACTACACTTGTAGTTGTTTGTTTCATAGAAACAATAACATTTTAAAGTTCAATAAAGTAAAATAATTAATGGAATTCAAGTTGCAATATTATGAAAAAAGAATTTTCAGATGGCATAATTTTCAAATGTTCAATAAAGAAAATAAATTTCTAAGAAAACAAAAATGATTTAAAATAAACTTACAGGGCGTAACAATGGATGTAACCTTGTTAAACACATGATAATTGCCTCGATCAGTTGCAAATCTTGAAAAGATTCTAGAGCTCGAACTAAGATTCTAAGAAGTTGCTTTACATCTAAATCACGAACAGTTTTACTGATACAACCAAATACAATAAGAGCTCGAGGTTGCAAAGCTGGATTATAACGAAAAGCAAAACTGGAAATAAATAAAAGATTGTTATAATTTTTATGTATGAATTTTTTAAAAAGGTTTGTAGTAATACAAATAAATTTTTCAATCAACAAATAAAACATACTATTCAGTATTCTAATGGAAGGAATTATATAGATTAAATTACTTTTTGGAAAAGAAAAATACAACAATCTATTTTAATAATGTGCCTACTTTAAACAGTTTTTGTATTTTTATTCTTACTACTAATAAAGGAAAAATGTGATTTTTGATATTACTCAAGTCAGACCATTGGACATAGATTTATCAAATATAGCACAAATACACTTTAAAGCATGAAATGTTTGTTCTCAGAGCAATGTCTTGAATGTTTTAATTAACTTTAAAAAAGGAAATAGGATTCAGTATTTTAACAAAATAACTCCTAAAATTCCACCATTGCATAGAAATAATTTTTAAATTATATATATATATATATATATATATATATAATAATATTAATTTCCTATTGAATTTTCCCAATGAATTAATTTTTTTGTTTACAGATGTTTAATAATATTTTCACTGTTTCATGAAATATGAACTGTATAATTTTAAAGTAGAAAGTGAATGGGAAGGGAGATTTTTCATATTATCTCCTCAACTAATACAAAGAATCAGAGAGTGAAATTACATTACAGTAAAAGATAATAAGCACATTGAAAAAAAAATATCTAAAAATTTAAGTTTTTAAAAGTACTACAATATTATGAATTCTACTCCATTAAGAAAACTCATGAACATAATAAGCAAAGCTAATAAAATTAGCCCACCAAATGTCTGTCACAAGTTGAAGCCAAAAAGCACTTTAAGGAATCCTAAATATCAAGGTACGAATCAGGCCTCCTTTGAAATTTAGATACGATCAATATTCTTGGCATATTAATCAGTTTAAAAAAAAAGGGGGGGGGTAGCTAATAACAAAGATGAATGTATGTGTATTAGATCAATGTAAAGATCATATTGTTTGATCTAGAGCTACCAAACTCTGAACAAATATATATGTCAAAGGTGCATCTTGGAGTAATTATTTTCAGATATTTTGATTAAAAATTAAGCAAATTTCTGGCATTTTCTATGATAACTTCCAAAAAATATAATAGTACAAAAATGCTTTTTTAATGGCTACTCAAGATTTCAAATTTATTTTATACAAAATATTTCATAGTTGAAGTGAAACACAAATTGTTTCCATTGTTGCTACAAATATTTTACTTAACTTCCTCCCCTTTCCCACTGTTGAATTCAAGTTATGAAAATTTGGTCTTTTTTTTTTCTGCAAAAGGTTTTAGTATAAGATATATTTTAAATATTTTTTCTTTGAAAATTTATTGTATTTACAATTGAGGTTTATATTCAGATTAATAATAATCTTATTACTGGTTTAATTTCCCAGTGATATAAATTGATATAGAAGAAATAGAGAGATTATTAAGAAAATAGATAGTACAATATACAAAATGGTGTAAAGTTTCAAAGGTTATATGTCTATCAAAACTTGAAGCTCAGAAATGTTACTTAAGTCATTGCTAGTAAATAATAGAAAAAAAAATGTATGAAATTTATAGTACAAATTATTAGATCCAGAATTAAGAAATTGAGCATAGATATGCATTGGAAAGTAGGAATATCTTAGTGTTATTAATTAATTAAAAAAAAATTAAACATAACCATATTTTTTAATAGGATTAAGTAAAAGAAATATACAAAGTTAAAATGGAATAAATAAAAGAATAAATATACAAAAATAACCCTAAAAATATTTTCTTTTCACCAAAAATTGAACAACCAAAATTAATGTTACACTTGTAATACATGCAATGCATGTTTAAATAAATATAAATCTTAACATCCAGTTTTATATATTAAATAATACTAACGTGCATTTCTGATATGGTATTAAAGAATCAGCTATGAAGTTGGAAAAATAGTGTTTAAAGATTTCTGAATTAAAGGATATGAAAAGTATATTTGTGTCTAATAAAGAATCAAAAGGTAATCAGAAAATTTGAATTATACCTTTTGGCTAAAGAAGTCCATTGTTGCAACCAGTCACAATTGTTAATATTTTTCATACACGCCTAAAAATATAAAGAAATATTACTTAAAATAGCAACAACAACAAAAGAAACAAATCAACAAACAAACAAAAAGAAACCACCCTCCAAATAAAATTTAAATTTAGAATTAATTTGAAATTACATACCTCCATTATTTCTAAAATTGCATCAGTTATTATTTCTAAAGATGCTAAAGGCATTGGTTCATTATCTGTGTTAGAACAACCAAAGGAACGGTCCACATGACGACAATTTGAACGAAAGGCTGTCACAGCTGCCGATTTTACTTTACTTATACCAAATAATAGATAGAATTTGGGAAGTGAGAACTCGTCCAAACTTAATCTCAGTATCCTCTGAGTTTCTAAAAAAGATTATGTATAATCAAGATATAATTGAAACTATTTAAGTATGTACAGTTTATTAATTACAGAAAAAAAAGGGGATTTTACCTCCAAATGATGGTTTAGTGCAGGTACATAAAGAATGAATCACATTTATCACTAATCCATGAATTGACGCTCTTAAAGAGACAGGACCAGTGTGAACCAATAATGTTACAATGTGAAATAAATAAGGTAAATGACTTGCCACTGTAAGAGAAAAGAAAATTTAACATATAATAAAATTTTGATAGATTATTTAATAATCCAAAATATCAAAAATGAATGTGAGTGTCATAAATTTTTATTATAAAATACAAAGATTTATACATATCTAAAGAAATCAATACATAGTAAAGCTTGAACTTCTTTTGACATCTAAGCATTTTTTGAAGCTAAAAATACTAATTTTGATACTTTTCATTAAATATATATGCTGTTTTAAGGGAAAAATATTTCTTCAAACCAAATCAAATTTATCTAAATAAGTTGTCAGTTTGAATGGGACTCTTGCATCTCCTCAATACTTTTACTACTGTTAATTCAATAACAAAGGTGCAATACTTTCTAAAAAACCGAAAAGTATAATTTTTATTTTAAAAACAACAAGGCATATATATACATGGACACTGTTGATAGGCAAAGGCACTATTTAAAAGTAACTAAACATATTTACATAAAAGTCGTTGCTAGGTAAGAGTGCTATTAAAAAAACATATAGATAGAAACATATATTGAATTCATTGCAGTTCCCTACATCCTCTCAACCCTTTTGAGCCGACAAAAGAAGGCTCAAAACCTCAAGGGGCTCTTTACAAGGAGAACCACTTCTAGTAACTGTAGTAACATGAGGAGGTGCAGCTAGATATTGCAGACCAACTAGGGAATCACAGATTGAGTAAAGATCCACTGAAACTCCAGAAGGGCAAGGAATTTTAGCTCACTGCCGAGAAATATCAGAAATTGAGTGAGGATCCATGGAAGCATCAGCAGCTTTCTCAACATTAGTAGCTTATATGTATACTAGTCCCCGAGTCTGAAAATAGAATCATTGCATGAAAGTTCTAAAGGGTATTTTCTCTGAATAGGAGGCATGAAAATTCCATCTTCAGTTCTCATCTTTACAGTTTGAACTTTGTCATCTTCTCCGGCAGATGCAAAAGTGGCTCAATATTTCCCCCTTGAAATAAGCTTTGCATTAAATGCTGCTTCCTTTTTGGTTTCAATTTTCTGGCCATATAACTATCCTGACTGGGATACTTCTCATCACAGAAAATACCATCAAAATTTCTCCTACTTGAATTCATTGTATTTACCAAAGCAGCTGTTGAAGGTATTAAAAGAATCCCAACCTTGTTCACATCAGCCTTTTTTCCTCAGTGAATCCCAAATCCGGTTTGAGTTAGCTTGATCACTTTCTCATCAAAAACTTCTTTCTTCAAGGACATCAAGTTTTCCAGTGAGTTACTGTCAAACCTCTCTTCCAATTTTGCATGCTTTCCTCCCTAAGCTATGAGGACATCTTCAGAAAGGCAAGATTCGGTTAAAGGTATTAGAAAATTTCTGCACTTTGGCTCAGTTCATCCCAAGCTTTCTAGGTCTTGCAGCTTGCCTGTAAATTCATCATATAAAGCTGAGAAGTTGGCTGCAGATCTACCAGATGTGGCATTCTTCATTACCACAATAGTTCTTCCATGTAAACTTGAATCAAAAGGTCTTCATGCCCGAAATGTTCTTTCAGGAGTTCCACTGTCTTTTGATAATTTTCAGGGTTAAAGGCAAGCTCTCGATGACTTTAGCAGCCTTCAATCCAAGGACCATTGCTTGAAGCATATATTGGAACTTATCATCTGCAGTTAAACTTGCATCCAAATGAATCTTCTCAAACATACAAAAACTCAAAAATTCTTTAGCATCACCAGAAAATTTCTTCAATTCTATCTTTGGAAGTTTAAGCTTTCAGGTTGCAATGAAATCTTTCTGTAAAGCAGCATTGCCATATTTTTTATCAATCTCTGCAAACCAGTGCAAATAAGCAGTCTCTGTATGCCTTGGCGACCATCAAATCTTCTATATAAGCTACTTTCGAATCTTGCAATTTCAAAATCTCATTCAGTATTTCCTCGACATACAGACAAACAATCAAATTTATCCTTTATTGATTCTTCAAAATTAAAATAACTTTTGAATCCTAAGTTTTCTTTGAAAAATCTATTTCCAATACATTAGCACACATAATAAAAGATGCTCGAAGACCCTTTTATTTGGTCTTTAAGGCTTCCATATCAAATTCGGATACTGCTGTACAAAATACAAAATTCTAAAATTCAGCTGTAAAGTTTCGTCCCGCAGTAGGCACCAAAGAATATTTTAAGTGAAAAATATTTCTTCAAATGAAATCGAAATTATCTAAATAAATTGTCAGTTTTAATGGGGTTTTTGCATCTTTACGGCTGTTGATTCAAAATAAAAAGCAACGTTTTCTAAAAAACAGGACAGTATAATTTTCATTTTAAAAACAAGACATATATACATGGACAATGTTAGGCAATGACGCTCCTTAAAGACAACAAAACATATATACATAGAATCAGTTGCTAGGTAACAGTGCTATTTAAAAACAACAAAACATATATACATAGAAATATTTGGTGAATTCATTTCAGTTCTCAACATGCTGAAGTGGAACTAATGAGGAAGAGAGTTAATAAATGCTAGAGTATGTTACATAATTTTTTTTTCTTTAGAAATGAAACAAATGACTACAGAGGTAAAAGTAAAAGAGATATACATGAAAAGAAATATAAATTTTTTATTAATACAGCATCATTGATAGGGGTAATATTCATAAAAGTGCCGATAACAGCAACTTGATTTCTCAGTGGAAAATAAATGCTGTTGCAGATATAAATGGCGTATATGTCTCAATTATGATAATAAGAAAATGATACCTCACAATAGGTTTATTCTGTATTATTCATTGTTTCCATATTATTGTAGCTGTATCTTTCAACTGCATTGTGATTTGGAGATATACAATTCATCATGAATGTAATAACTAAAAATTGCATCCTAAATTAGTAAATGACATACATTTTAGGACAAACTATTGAATGTTGGTGCTCAAACATTCATAATGATTGCCCATTCACTAGCAAAATCGCCAGGTTTAAAATTGTATGAAAATTGTTCCAAGTTGCCATTTATGATAATGAGAAATATTGCAAAAGTTTTCTTAAAAGTCAATCATATCAAACATATTTATTGCATTTCATAGGTTCCCTTGATATTCATGATCTTTAATAAATACTTAAATATGAGCTTTTTATTTAAAAAAATATAATTATACATGCTTACCATCTAGTGAATTATTGAAAGACAGCATCAAAAGATAGCGAGCTAAAATTGCTATATCATCCCACATTAAATGCTGTTCCAAAGTGGGAGTTGGTGAAGTACAAGTTTTCTCAATCACCTAAAAAGAGGAATTTAATTAACAAAAAATGTTAAATCTAACTAAAATAGCTTGCATTACTATTAACTTTTCCTTTAACTAATACTTTGAAAATAGAAAACCTAATTAAAATTTTTTTAATCAGTATTTGTGATACAATAGTTTTTGATACTGTTCTTTTATAACATTCTAAAAAGAAATTACTAATTTAAAAAATTTATCCACTAATTCCTAATGATTTAGTGAAAACTAAATTTCTCAAAAACCAATTCTTACCAACATAAAATCAAGTTTACGTATGACGAAAGCCATATTTAATGTCAGCTAATGTAAAATCTTTGCAATACAAATGACCTTATAATATATTACTATGTATTTTGTTATATATAAAACTGTTCAAGGTTTTTTTAGTTAACTAGGTAATAATGTTCCCTACTGCAATTTAAAAATTCTAGACATCTATCCATTCTTTTTTTAAAAAAAGCAAATTACTTCTTAAAGAGAGGATATAATGGTTTTATTGCAAATCAAAATTTACAAATCATCATTAATATTAAAATATGTAATTTTGTACACCTGCATCAACAAGATATGCCCAAAATACGATAGTCATTTTTTTTTTCAATCATACACTTTGATATTTATAAACTGAATATTACTAGTATTATATTAATAGACAAGATTTTGATTATCTACATTAAAATGCAAAAAAAGGCATATCACAGAATATTTCATATATGGAGAGTGAGTTTGGATATAGAGTAAGAATAATAAAATAGTGGTTTTTATCTAAAGAATGCTCTAAAAACAAGGCACATATAACCATCAAAGGCATAATTAAATTCACAAACGGACCAACATGATTTTAATAAATATTTTATGTCATATTATGAATAAGAGACTGTTTCTTTTAGACAAACAATATTAGAAATTAGAAATTATGCAGAAAAATGAAATAAATCAAACAGTATCATACAAAAATAAAAATTCACGAATTCTTAAATATTTACCATAAACATTTTTTCTAACTTACCCTACACAAACGACTTATTACTTTCAAAGCAACAAGTTGGACATTAGATGAGGCTAATGCAACTGCTGTATCTGCCATAATCTCTGATTGAGCTGATCCCAAACCACCAGTAACACTCCTCTTAAAAATTAGAATAAAACATCGTTGAAAACTTAATTATTATATTTTTAGGTATAATATATATGAGAACCACAATATTCCTAAAATAATATTTCTATAAAAACAATCAAGATAAATTAAAAATTATATTTTATTAAAAAGAAGTTTTAAATATCTTACCTTAATAAAACTGTCAAGTACAGTATCCAATAAATCTGATACTTGTCCAATATTTCCCCAAATTTTTGCTTGAATTGATGGATACATCTAAACAAAGAGAAATTAGGATCAAACAAATGTGCAAGATTTTCCTAGAATACAATATCAAATTTCATAAATATTAAAATTATAACTAACCTCAACTTCTTCAATTGTAAGTGTAATAAGCTTGTCTAAAATAGTTGCCACTCTTTGGCGTTTGCTGTCGTCATTATGTTTGCAAAATCTAAATTAGATACATGGGAGAAAAAATTATGTCATAAATTTTAGCTTAAAATCAGTTGGGGCATTAATTAGAAAATATATGAAGCCTAATCAACTAAGTGTTATAGACTAAGATTTAAACTAAGATGCAAAAAATCCATGTCATTTTAAAAGCTTCATTTTTAAAGCTTTAAATTCTTCATCTACTTTAAACTTCTTTTTGAGAATATATTGCAATTTTAAACCAAACTATAAATCATATAAAATTTAAGATTTCTAAGGATGTCAAAATATTTTTTTGTAAATAATCATAGAATTTTTGAAGAAACTTTTTGGACTATAAATTTTAAAATGAATTAATTTATTGTATATACAGTATAAGTTCAAATAAGTAAGTACTTCATGATAAATGCATTTAAAATAAAAAGAATTCTTTAATATATGAACTTTACTCATTACTATAACAATACTCAAGGACAAAAATTGAATATCTTGTTAAAAATGAACAGAAATTCTGACAAAAAATATTTATATATATATATGTGGTACCAATTAGACACATGATTGCAATCAATAATATCAAGCAATCTTAATATACAGTTATTAGTTTCTATTTAGCTTATACATATACAAAAGTAATTTTTTTCAAAATAGATTTGAATCTTCTACATAATTCACTGATACAAAATTTGAGTGGATAAAAAAGTATATTAGTAAAAACTAATATTTCGAACATATAGCAAATAATCTAAAAAGAATTACATACAACTACATTATATTTCATCACATAAAAAAAATATAATTTTAAATTTCAGTAAGAATTGCAAACCTTGTTAAATTTGGTAGCCATGGTGTCATGTATTCTAAGCATAAATGCTTTAGTTCAATTGTTGATGATCGGAAGCCTTGAATACATTCTTCTAAAAATTCTAGAGTCAAATGTGATGCATTCTGAGCCAGTTTTTCACTAATTTGTTTAATAAATATTGTATTATTCGAAGGAATGCAGAGACCTGGATAGACATAAAGAAAAGCATTTTAATATTTGACACAAATACAGGAATCAGCTCATAATTTCCCATCCATTCAATCTTGAAAATGTTCATTCTTAGGATAGCTATGTCACAAACTTTGGCAAGGGGGAAGGGAACCCTGAATTTCATAAAACAATGAATTGTGTGTGTGTGAATGAATTGTACATAAAATTTTACCATGACAAGTAAGAAAACGTTGTTCATCCCAATTTTTTAAACTACAATCCTCTTAAAAAATTAAATTTCAAATGGGATAAAATTCACAAAAATTCATAATATTTTCATTTATTAATGCTCAGCACTAAATTTTATTTTTTAATGCATTAATTTTTTTTGTATTATGTTCTTTTAGAGTATTACAGTTTAAGCAATCAATTTAATTTCAAATTTTTGTTAACTGGGCTATATTTTGACAAATGTAAATTTTAATCACATTTAATATGCAAAGCTGAGAAATAATCAGCTAAATAAAATTTATTATATAATGGCAAATAGATGAATAAAAATTATTTAAAGATAATATCCACTATACATAATATGCTTTGTAAATTTTTAAAATATATAATCTATTTTCTATTTTAAAAATATATATATACCTGCAGTTTCTAAGAGCTGTCCTTCAATTTTTAAATCAAAAGTACCAGTTAGTGCACATAACAGATTGTAAGCAGTAGTTCTCAGATTGGGATCTGAACTGCCAAGATTTAACAAAGCCATGTTTAAAAGAGTGCCTGGAACATCTTTTGGTCGTATCTTTGTATGAACTGTTACAGAATCCTACAATAAGGAAAACGAATCCAATACTATTAACTTGTTTTGAATATACAATAAAGCAAAGCTCATCAATCATTCAAAATATTAATGTAAAATGATGTACAATCAAAGCTTCAATAAACTTATTAATAAAATTAATTATACTAATAGAAATTTATTTCAAAATAATAATATTAAAATTTCTAATAGAAGAAGCATGCTACTATATACTACCAAAAAAAGTATAATATAATATTGTTTACGACAAAAGTAAGCAAAATATGTTTATTACATAATTTGAATGCTAATTATACATTTTTTACTTTATAGAATTTACGTGCATGAATGTAGAGAGTAGATTAAAAAAATTCTTAACCAGTGTTTAACACACAAATTGGTAAATATCATGAATCAAATTAAGTAAGCAATCAGGGACTGTTTTTTTATAAATTCAAAATTTTCCAATTGAATCCGTTGATTAGTAGTAGAAGTACAAGGGGAAATAACAAATCTTTTGGCAATATTGCATGACAAGAAATTAAATAATGTGTCTTGTTTTAATTTCTTAATAAATAATTCCAAAATTATGAGCAATATTGTTTATATACTCAAAAGAGATTTCTATTAAAAGAAATTCGAATATTTATCATCCAAACCAACATAAAAATAACATTTTATAACTGTGTAGCTTGGTAAAATTAATGCCCCATTTGAAAGCAACATCAGAGCTATTTTTGGGCACATCCTCTCCAAACTTCCACATCACCCCAGCAGAAGGGCATTTAGTTCTAATGGATTCAAACTGCACCAGACATGTTTACATGACAATTTTTCAGTAGAATCAGGTTTTGAATCTGAAACCTTTCAGTTCTGAAGCCGAGACCTTATCAATAGGCCACCATTGGTCTTTATAGTATTGTAATATATAAAACAAGGATTTAAAAATAATAATAAAATAATAATATAATAATAGTGCATATGAATGAATTGGAACAGTAATGAAATGACATATAAGCGAGAAAACAACAAATAAAACTTTACTGCATCCTATTTTTTATGTAATTTGAAATGGTATCACCTTAAGACTATGGAACAGTTTATTAAAACAGATTTAGAAATTAAAATGCTGAGTACCATATAAATAATAAAAGTCTGTAAAGTTAATAACAATAATTCTTTAAAGTTAAAACATGAAATATACAACAAGTAGATCTGTAACTTTCGAAAGAATATATACATAAAAATGCATACAGAGAAAATAAAAATAAACATGAACTCACGGGTTGAGATAGTTCCCAACGAGTTCTAATATGTATTATAGCCTGAACAATACTATCACAGTCATTATGAATGAAAGACAGTGGTCCACTCTCATTTGCTATAGTTAGAGTAAACTGATTGTCATCTACCAAGCATACCTAAATAGAAAGAAACCACACAGAGTGTCAGCATCATTTAAGTAACACAAGCAATTTAAATTTTACAATTTATTTCATCTTTGCACATGAAATATATGAAGTAAACATTTTCATTATGCATAAAAAGTATACAAAAAATTATACAAAGTACAAATATAATTTTTTTTTTTTTTTATATTTTGAGAAATCTCTATGCTTTAGATTTTCTTGAGTATGTAAAAAGCATTATTTGGAATTAAATCTGTCACTCTGCCTGTGAACACGATATCTGAAAAATGCTTTGAGATAGGTGGATGAAATTTAGTATAGGTCTTTAAACCAAATTTATGGATTTTATCTTTTGAATGAAATATATTTATAAGAATTTTGTTTGGTCAATCTAATATCCAAATCCCAGTAAACATGTTAACTATAAAAGGTAAAGATCTAGATGGCAAAAAAATTGGTACACAATTTCAATATCTTAAATGTACATCTCATCTATATAAAATTTTGAACTAAATCCATCAATGGGCTGATTGTCATTTATCTATACATTTACTCAGATGTAAAAACAATAACTTAACAAACTTACATAAAAGAAATTTGATTTGTGATCTAATTACTTATATTACAGTTCAGTGCTGCATTTTGGTTTTAATTAATTGGCAGAAAGATACACAAAACTTATATTTAATTTTCGTTACTACACATTAAAGCACAAAATGCTTTCATGGGAAATTTGGAAAATGAAAATCTTAACATTTGTATCATTCAATGGTCTTGCTCAGAGTACATAATTTTCATAGAGAGAGAGTGAGAGAGAACATCATTATTAGGAACATATAAGAATTTTTTAAGACTTATTTGCATTTAGTCAACAAAATTTCAAATTGTCATTCAATAAGTGCATTACGAATTTAAAAAAATCATAATGTCAACCAGTATTCAAGGTACATTTTTAAATATTAATATGACTTTGTCTCATTTCGCATTCACTGCACTTTTAATAAATTTGAAAGCTATATTTAAAAATAAATTAAATTGAATTTTTTTTTGCAATGCACACTTATGTTTAAGATAATTTATAAATATTAACTAAAATTATAAATGCCAACTAAATAAATCAACAAAAACATTCATATGTTCGAAAATTTTTTTTTAATGATCAGCAATAAATTCAGTGGTAATTTCCTTGCAAGATGTCTTACATATAAGTTTAAAGGAAAGTTTTAATGTAAATTTGTTAATTATAAAAAACCATCATACTAAACAAAACAGAGAAATTACCACATGCTTTATCAGAAAGTTTTGCTTATTTTATTGCAAATAAATGTCCCTCAAAAGTATATAAAAGTAATGTCACTGCAATTTTTAAAGCATATTTATGTTAGCAAAAATTAAAAACTTACTTCTTCAATCTCTGATGCATAATAAACATCATTTAGTAAAACTGAATGTCCAATAACTTTGGTTTTTTCAGCAGAAGTAACTTGAATAGCAGTAGGTCCAACCTAAAATTGTTATCAATAAAATTAAAAAAACAAAAATACACATAAATACCTTTTTGTAAATGGAAAATAAAAAAATTATAATTACAAACAAATACTTAAAAAATAACTTAAATAATGCATGTCAGAAAGCAAAACAGCTCACTTTTATGGCAACTTTTGTGTCTTTGTGGGATAATTTTAAAGCATTATTGAAAACTTTTAAGTCTTCATCTAAAGATAAGGTAGCACCTGGAAGACGCTGTTGATCAGTCTCTATGTAATCATTAAGTCTTTGTGGAGTATCCAAGAATATAAGTTTTCGACAACCCTGCAAAACAAATTTCACATAAATTAAATGCGGAAATAGGTAATCTCTGTAGAAATTATTACAGAGTATTATTTTCAACAGATTTTATTTCTTTATCTGAAGAGATAAAGAATTATAATTTTAAATACCCATTTAATATATGAATAAGTATTAAGCAATCATATAACATCCCATAGCTCTATTTTATTATTATTCACTGAATATTATACACTTATAGAATACATTAAATGAGACTAGTAATTTATATTACAGTTGAGAAATAAAAATTGGTGCTAATTAAAAATAAGCAATTTCAATGTAATAAGCAAATAATTACTTTAAGAGGAGCCAGAATTCTGTCATGGTACTTAGTGTATTCCCTAACCCAAGAATTACAATTGTATATATAAGCTGCTTGAATTTTTTCATATGCCACTTCAGGAAGAACTACAAACCATTTCTGAAGGAATTCAGTCTAAAGTCAAAAAAGAAAAACAATTATGATTTTTTTCATTTCATTTATATTATTAATATAAAAATCATTCATGTAAACACTAAAAGTATTGAAAAGTCAAATTACTTACCCTAAAACGATTCTCAGTGCTGGTATGTGTGAAGTCCACAACCAATTCAAACGCTTTATGACAGAATGGTTTTAACGTTAAAATTACATGGTAAATTAGGAGATCACCATTTGTTTCACCAATTCTGAAAATATACCTGAAAATTAATATTCATAGTAACACAGAAATACTTTCCAAGGAAATTAAGATTAATTAATTAAGATTAAACTAATATTTCCTCTAACTAGCATATCTTATTTATTGCAGATAGAATTTTTAAAAAAATTTCACAAAATAGCGAGAAAAAGTTGGAACATATTTAAAATATATATTTTTTTTCTTACTTGTATCTCCTTGCAATGAAATAGAATACTGGATGGCCACTTTTTGATGTACCAGCTTGGTAGAAAATATTAAGTGATTTAATGGATTTAAATTCATCTTTCTCATGCATATTATGTTTAGACATGATTTCTTCAAATTTTGTACTAGTCATATCCATGCTATTCCACCTATAAAATAAAAATTCAATTTTAAAATAAAGTGCATACAATGAATTACAAATAATACAAAGAATCACATATAATACCTTGCTAGTAAAAATAAATTAAAAGCTTTATGGCAAATAAAATGAAGCAGTGAACTATGCACATTAGTGTTTTTGATTACATAGAAGAAGGAAGTATATGATTAATACCTGGAAATTTGCAAAAATTAATTTTTACTTATGATGATTAGAGATTTAAAAAAACCCCTGATTTTATTGAAAAGAAAACGGTAAACATTTAAATTTAAACAATAAAAAGAAAAAGAATTAAAACAAGATAAAAAAATTTTAAATCATTTTAAATGCAGCAATTAAAAAAAAATTGAAGCCTTTATTATTGCTATTTTTTCAAATATATAAAGTTTCAGATTTTAACAAAATCAATAATTGTTGAAGAGTTTCTATACCTTTCTAAAGTAGGGAAAATGAGGTGCAAAAAAATTTGATTTTTGCCCTAATTATGGGGTAAATCATAAGGTAATCAATATTATTTACAATTAACCATAAAATTATAAAAACTAGCCTTTCACTGATATCATTTCATCTCCATAAAATTTTTCTTTCATTCATAATAAATTTTTCAAATAATTTAAGCAAAAATAGCACCAATTTAATCCTCTCTGAAATATTAAACAATATTCATTGTTTAATCATATCTATAATTTGTATGCTTTAGTTAGTATTACAGTTTAACTGCTTTTTTGCAAATATTTTCAACTTTGCTTTTATTTTGAAAAATAAAAGCAAAAAATTTTAATACCCACAAACAGTAATTTATTACTAAACATGTCTTTCAAACTATTATAATTCCTTTAACTGTTTGACTAAATATTGTCTCATATTTTAGGTCCCCTCCCCTCCATCAATTGTTTTAATATAAAACTTTCTTAGTGTTGTTTTTAGAACTTAAGTTAATTGAAGGAAACTTTATTTCACTTCGCAAGTTTGTTAGCTTTTATTAAATATTTCATTGCACTCACTTCAAAGTCATATTTTTAAAGATATATGAATGGGTATTTTGCTTTTTCATTTTCTAACAGCAGATTTTCTGTCTCTTTTTTTATATAATAGCTAGAATCAAGACATTTTTTCCTGTTAATCATTATTACCATATATCAGCAGAATCCACTATTCAAGTGTCAGATTTCAAGTTATTAAAAACAGGATGATTTGAATTAATATTTTCCTGTTTGTGACACCCTGGCTAGAGAACCAGTTGACATAATGCCTTCATAATTGGTAGATATACATTGCAAGCAAAACAGAATTTATTGGTACAATAAAAAATTTAAAAAGTAGCTAAGTGAAATGTGAACTGAGATCAGTTTAAAGTAATGAATATGATACATGACAACAATAATAAAGCACAGAATACAAAAATTGTAATAAGCTTTACTACATAATATAACTTCCGTTATTACAAAAAGTTCAAAGACAACTAAAATAGCAAACAAAAGTTTCACAGATGATTTTCAATGTGTCCACATTGCTTCAGGACTAATTATAACATGACACCGTATTATAACATGATTTACAGTGGCATGTAACAGAACTGATTTGATGTTGGGTATGTGCAAGAGATCTCTCAACTTTTTTATGTCACATTGATAAACTTTATCTCTGAGGTTACCTCTAAGCCACAAATCACAAGAAGTTATATAAGGTGAAAATAGAGGCCATCTTGTAGGAAATGCATGATTAATAATATGATCCCCAGTAAAATGACATTGCAGCAATCATTGAACCACACATGCAATACGAGGAGGAACACCATCTTTTGAGATATTGATGTAGTGAGGCATCCATGTTGCTGGAATGATAAGTTTTCAACATATCCCGATTACATGTTGCACTTACGGAACAGGTTGTTGGCCCCTGCAGAGTGATTTCCTCAAAGAAAGATGGCCCAATGAAATAAGGTCACACTGAAACTGATCTAAACAGTAAAATGCAGGGAATGCAAAGGCATTTGTTGAAATTTTAAGGCTTTGCAGCGGGCCAGATACGGTAGTTTTGGGTGTACATTGCTCTGCATATGTGAAAGCGAACTTCATTTGTCCATAAGATGTTCCATGCCAATTCCATTCCACATCTATTCATACCAAGAATATTTCCTGCACTTCAGGAAATTCAAATCTGCTTTATTAAATTGAATTTTTTTTGTCACTAACATGCTTGACAAAAATGCTGATATGTTTTTCAAGATTAAATCTTAGTTCGAAAAATTCATTGATTAACTGCTAATCGAGGGTTAGATGTAGGCTGAAAATTATCCCAGGCTTCTTCCTTATCAGTGGAAGTTTTCTTTTGATGTCTTGATAAACGCTTGTTTAACACTACTGTTTTTTCCAGTCATATTTTTTTTCAGTAGCTTCTTCTGGACAAGGCATTTCTTTATCAATTGCAAAATCCTAACAGCCATAATCCATCAACGAGACTTTCATATCTTCTTTCCATGATGAATAGTTTAAAACATTGAGTTTTGGGAAAGCAAAGGACAAAAAATCTGAACTTATATTTTCATCAGCTTAATAAAATTCACAACAATTAATAGTACTTCTCTCTTCAGTTCATGAGCATGGATTTTACATAAAAAATTTTAAGGTGAATGGCTCACAGGACCCATAACCATACTGGCGTGCTTCATGACAATAAGATATATTTATCAGCAGAGTGTAAATACCAGGTAGGAGATTTAAAAATAAATTCTTTAGCTAAAATTTCTGCATCTTGCAGCATATACAACAAACACTCAATCAGTGTAAATTCTCATTTAAAGAACTATCAATAAAAAAATTCAACAATGTAACAACCAATTATTATTGATCAAAAGGGGTTCAATTGATAAAAATAGGTTCAATTACCGAACCAATAAGGTTACTTCTCTGTGACCAACTTTGAATACCCAGCATATTTGACCATTCGCAGTAGAGCACAAGATGTTATTGGACCTATAATTTAGTATATGCTAAATTTGGCAGCATTATTGCTGCTTTCGTATAACAACTTTAGTACTAATGCACCCTCCAGTTAAAACATAACAGTCATCATGGCCTAAAATTGTTCGGAACCTACAAGCCCGGCTTTATATTTTTTACAAATGACTTTTTGTTCCCCTATTATGCAAATTTTGTTTTCCAGTATAGCGCACAATGTCAAATATTCAAATTCTCATCTAGCTAGCAAAATTTGCGCATTAGTAATCAATAATGTAATTTATTAATTATAACTATAATTCTCAATAAATTCATATTTGTTATCTTAAACCGATTGCAGTGTCACATTTCATCCAGGGGTCTTTTTAAACTAACTTTTTTATTGCACTAATTAATTTTATCTGGCTTCAAATGTATATCCTCCAAATATGAAAGCATTATGCCAAGTTGTTCTCTAGCCAGGGCATGCCAAAATGAGATACATTAATTTGAATTACCCAACGTATATTACATGAATTATTAAATATTAGAGAAATTTTGGCTATCCAGATTCCTAAAAAAATATGTTTGTGAATGTGGATAAAAAAATGATGGGAAAATATCTGAGTTCAAAAATCAAAACCAAACTGCCAATGTATTTACACAAAAATTTAAGCACATTAAAAAAAAATGTTTATGTATATGTACATTAGCATTCTGGTGAGAGTATGCCTGACATGTTATAAAATTCTGATGTCTAACAAAATTCCTGATACAAAATGAAAATACATTTCTAAAAAATTGAAAAAAAAAAAAAAAAAAAAAAATCAGTTTTGTGATAGCATTATAGTTCTTGTAAACTAATTACATCATGTATATATATGTATTTGCTAGCATACTCACACGACTTTAAGCCCTTTTAAATCCATAGTAAATATTAGAGAAGGTCCTTGCTTACCATAGAAGTCAGTTAATGAATGGACCCTATAATAAGAAAGGATAACGAATCATTTAAATATATGGTCAATAGATTAATTATATTACGCCAACACAGTCATGAATTTCATGCAGAGCAGAAGAAAATGTCCATGATTATTAATTAAATAGACTCAAAATTGCATTGCATAGAAATAGCATTGCTTTGTAATGTAACATGGATTTTAGTAGGTTTTCAAAATGCAATTCCCATATTTTGAAGGGAGGACAGAGGGGAAAAAAAAAAAAAAAAATCAACATCTTAGAATCCTTTATATGCACTTTTTAAAAAATAATAAAACAAAACCTATATTTGTCAGGAAGAGAATGTAAAATATTCAAATAAATATTTATCAATAATGTCATGTAATCATGTTATTTTGGATCAACTGTAGTCATAATTCTATTTAATAAAATTTTTGCAAATAATATATATAGCACAGAATGCCAATGACTCTTTGTCAATTTAAAAAATTCACACATTAAATCATAAAATCTTTTATGAAAATTAAATCATAAAAGATTTTAAGCAAAACTTACTATACTTTATCTGAAACTCTTATATTTATTTGAAAGCCATAGTTAAAATTACCTTCCGTTTTCTTTCATTAGAATGCCATTAACATTTTCATTAATGATTGCTTATAAGACAAAAAAGTTAGGGAAAGGGGGGGGACTTCACAAAATTCTTAAATATTTTCACTATCATTCAATTATGTATAAGTATGCACAATCACACTGAAATAAGAAAATGCTAATATAATTAATATGCCTGGATGGGTAAATAACCAAAAATCATTTAAAATCATTTTTTAAATGCAAAACATTTTGAGAAGTAAGCAATAAAAAGAGAAAGAGAGAGAAATAGCAGAAGAAGAAAGATAATTTATCGCAAAAAGAAATCTTATAGCATAATTGAAATTTTACCTCTATAAATAATAACTAAGGAGATAAATGTTTAGCTATGCCAGCTCACCTACTATTTGAATCTGAGTGATTTCAAAGAAGTATACACTTTTAATTAGGAACATAAATACAAGTGTAATTTAAAGGAAACGTTTTTATAATAGCTTCAATACACTGTAACTAAATCAAATAAATGATAGAAAAAAAAA